>JAQZBX010086914.1:0-12937 GCA_029593785.1 Cabassous unicinctus
AAAATGGAAATAAGGAATAAAATAAAAAGTGAAGTATTTTTGAAGGATTAAGTGTATGAAATGAAGAGTGATGTTCACCACTGTTAAACTGACAAGTGAATGATAAGCTTTTTGTGTATTTGTATGTGTTTATACCTTAAACATGTAAATAATAAAATACTAATTGGATCAGGTAAAAAAAAAAAAGAAGAAAAGAAAGCATCACCTTGCTGCTGCCTTGATTTGGACATTTTCTTGGCCTCAGAACTGTAAGCTAATAAATTCCCGTTGTTCAAGCTGAGCCTTTCATAGTATTTGCTTTATGCAGCCGAGCAAACGAAAACAATTGCCAGGAAGAGACTCTGCATTTTGATCTTGGCCCTTCCCCTGGGACACTCCCTCTCCAGTCCCATTATCAACCATTCCAAACCTTAACCTACTTTTGCCTCTGCACCTGTCCTCATACTCAGTGAAGCACCTGGTCTTCTCCCAGAAACTGAAGAACAAAGAAGTGTCTCAATCCCTGGGGCATCTCTGGTGCCAGGACATCATAACATGCAGCTTTTTTTAATTTAAGAAAACATTTTTTATTTTGGCTACTATTTATTGTGTACTTACTCCATGCTTAGCTTCTTATGTTCAGTATTTATTTATTTCACACAACCACCACTTGAAAGGGGTGTTATTATTCACGTTATATATGGGAAAACTGAGGCTCATAGAAGTTAAAGTACTTGCCCTATCACATAGCTAGTAAGTGGCAGAGCAGGTGTCTTAGTTTGCCAAAAGCTGCCAATGCAAAGTACCAGAAATGGGTTGGCTTTTATAATGGGAATTTTTATTTTTATTTATTTATTTTAGGAAGTACCAGGGATTGAACCTGGGACCTCATACATGGGAAGCAGGCTCTTAACCACTGAGCTACATCCACTCCCCTAGAAGGGGATTTTTTTTTTAAGATTTATTTATTTATTTCCACCACACACACACACCCCTCTTTGTTTTGCGCTCACACTCTGTGTGCTCTTCTGTGACTGCTTGTCTTCTCTTTAGGTGGCACTGAGAACTGATCCTGGGACATTCCAGAGTGAGAGAGAGGTGCTCGATCTCTTGCGCCACCTCAGCTCCCTGGTCTGCTACAGTGTCTTATTGTCTCTCCTCTGTGTCTCTTTTTGTTGCATCATCTTGTTGCGCCAGCTCTCCGCGTGGGCCAGCTTGCCTTTCACCAGGAGGCCCTGGGAATTGAACCCTGGACCTCCTGTATGGTAGACGGAAGCCCAATCGTTTGAGTCACATCCATTTTCCTATAATGGGAATTTTATTAGGGGAAAATCTTACAGTTCCAAGACTATGAAATGTCCAAATCAAGGCATCATCAGAGATGCTTTCTCATCAAAGGCTGGCTGCTAGCAGATCCAGGAGTCCTGCCACATGGTGAGGAAAAAAATGGTGGATCTGACAATCTCTCTCTACTTTCTCCTGGAGCTCAACTGTAGGCAAGGCCTCTCTCCCTGGGCCTCTTCTCCTTGAGCCTCTCGGAGCTTCTCTGTCTTTCTGCAGCTGTAGGCGAACCTGGAATTCTCTCTCTCACATAGCCGGGTCAAAATGGCAGAGCTCCCTTTTCTGTATATCTCTGTGTGTTCTCAGTTTATATAAGACCCAGCAAGAAGGCTGAGACCCAACCTGTGTCATGCCTCATTGATGGAGTCCATTCAAAGGTGATCTAATCAACTGATCTAATCAAGGTCCCTTGACTATATCTAATCAAAAGGCCCCATCTACACTGTATTTACAGGCACAGGAATTAGATGAATGAAAGCAAGAACACAAGATATCAAAACTTATGGGATGCAGCAAAGGCAGGTCTCAGAGGAAGATTATAGCCCTAAATGCCTATATTAAAAAAGAAGAAAGAGCTAAAATCAAATATCTAACTGAACAACTAGAGAAACTAGAAAACAACAGCAAATTATTCACAAAGAAAGCAGAAGGAAAAAAATAATAAAGATTAGAGCAGAAATAAATGAAACTGACAACAACAAAAAAAAAACAATAGAGGGAAGCGGATGTGGCTCAAGTGATTGAGCCCTCAGCTAACACATAGGAGGTCCCAGGTTCAGGTCCTGGTCCCTCCTAAAGAAGGCCAGCAAGACAGCGAGCTGATGTGATGGGCTGGCACGGCAAGCTGATATAACAAGATGACGCAACAAAGAGACACAAGGAGGAAAAACACAATGAGAGAAACAACAAAGCAGGGAGTGGGAAAAAAAAGAGAAAATGCAAATAAAGATACTACAAGAAAAGAAAATTACAGACCAATCTCTCTAATGAACATAGATGCAAAAATTCTCAACAAAATACTCACAAATAGAATCCAACACCATATCAAAAGAATTATACACTACGACCAAGTGGGATTTATCCTGGTATGCAAGGCTGGTTCATCAGAAGAAAATCAGTTAATATAATACAGCACATTAACAAATTTGAAGGGAAAAAACACATGATCATCTTGATCAATGCAGAGAAGGCATTTGACAAAATCCAGCATCCTTTTTATTATTTTTTTTTAAAAAAGATACTTAGATTCCATAAATGTTACACAAAAAATATAAGGACTCCCATACGCCCCACCCCCCACACCTCCCACAACCTCCCCCACAAACATCCCTCATCACTGTGGCACATCAATTGCAATTGACAAACACATCCTGGGGCTTTCCCATTAAGCATGGACCATAGTTCACATTGCACACCACACTCCCTCCCACACAGTTCTGCATGCTATATGATGACATAAAATGGCCCATATCTGTCGCCGCAACACCACCCAGGACAATTCCCAACTCCTGAAAAAGCCCCTGCATCACAACTGCCCTTCCCTCCCCCTGCTCCCAGAGCCTCCAGTGGCCACTGGCTCCACATCAGTGTTGCAACCCCTTCCATTGCTTGAATCACAATATGTCTATAGTAGAATACCAGCAAGTCCACTCCAGTCCATAGCTCTTCCCCACATCCTGAGGAGTCTGGGATGGTGCTGCCCACTCCACCTCCAACTGAGAGGGGCTTATATCCCATGGATAAGATGGATGGGATTATCCTGCCTGCAGCTGCAGACCCTCTCCACTCCCCGGGACGGCTGCCATACATCATCATCTCCCTGCCAGTTGTCCTGGGTGAGTCCAATGACAGTATCTTTTCTTGATAAAAACACTTTGAAAGATAGGAATAGAAGGAAAATTCATCAATATGATAAAGGGTGTATATGGAAAAACCTACAGACAACTTTGTAATCAATGGGGAAAGGTTGAAAGCTTTCCCTCTAAGATTAGGAACAAGACAAGGATGCCCACTGTCACCACTGTTATTCAATACTGTGCTAGAAGTTCTAGCTAGGGCAATTAGACAAGAAAAAAATAATAATAAAAGGCATCCAAGTAGGAAAACAGGAAGTAAAACTATGACTATTCCCAGATGACAGGATCCCATATTTAGAAAATTCTGAAATGTCTACCACAAAGCTACTTGAGCTAATAAATGAGTTCAGAAAAGTGGCAGGGTACAAGACCAACACGCAAAAATCAGCAATGTTTCTGTACACTAATACTGGACAACCTGAGGAGGAAATCAGGAAAAAAATATATTTACAACAGCAACAAAAAGACTCAAATACCTAGGAATCAATTTTACCAAAGTACAAGACCTATATTCAGAAAACTACAAAACAATGCTAAAAGAAATAAAAGAAGACCTAAACAACTAGAAAGACATTCCCTGTTCATGGATTGGAAGACTTAATATCGTGAAGATGTCAATCCTACCCAAACTGATTTATAGATTCGATGCAATACCAATCAAAATTCCAACAGCTTACTTTCTACAGAAATAGAAAAGGCAATTACCAAATTTATTTGGAAAGGAAAGTGCACCCGAATAGCTAACAGCATCCTAAAAAAGAAGAGCGATGTGGGAGGACTTTTACTGCCTGACCTTGAAACATATTACAAAGCTACAGTGGCCAAAGCATCATGGTATTAGCATAAAGATAGACATGTTGATCAGTGGAATAGAATTGAGAGACCAGAAATAAACTCTCACCTATACAGTCAACTGGTTTTTGACAAACCTACCAAGTCAATGTTAATGGGACAAAACAGTCTCTTCAACAAATGGTGCTGGGACAACTGAATATCTATAACCAAAAGAATGAAAGAGGACCCCTATCTCACTCTCTATACAAGAATCAACTCAAAATGGATCAAAGACCTAAATATAAAAGCCAGGACCATAAAACTACTAGAAGAAAATGTAAGGACACATCTTCAAGATCTTGTGGTAGGTGGTGGTTTCTTGGACCTTACACCCAAAGCACAAGCAACAAAAGGAAAAATAGATAAATGGGACCTCCTCAAAATTAAACACTTTTGTACCTCAATGGACTGTCAAGAAGGTGAAAAGGCAGCCAACTCAATGTGAGAAAATATTTGGAAATTACATATCCGATAAGGGTCCATGATAAATAAAGAGACGCTACAACTCAACAATAAAAAGACAAACGACCCAATTAAAAAATGGGCAAAACTCTTGAATAGACATTTGTCCAAAGAAGAAATACAAATAGCAAAAAAAAAACATATGAAAAAAATGTTCAACATCACTAGTGATTAGAGAAATGCAAATCAAAGCTACAATGATATATCATTTCACACCTATTACA
The DNA here is from genome assembly GCA_029593785.1 of Cabassous unicinctus. Lineage (NCBI taxonomy): Eukaryota > Metazoa > Chordata > Mammalia > Cingulata > Chlamyphoridae > Cabassous > Cabassous unicinctus. Next base: position 4,697 of record JAQZBX010086914.1, read on the forward strand.
ATGGCCACTGTTAAAAAGACAGAGAACTACAAGTGTTGGAGAGGATGTGGAGAGATGGGAACACTTCTTCACTTTTGGTGGGAATGCAGAATCGTACAGCCACTGTGGAGGACTGTTTGGCAGTTCCTAAAGAAGTTGAATATAGACTTGCCACATGACCCAGCAATACCACTACTGGGTCTATACCCAGAAGAACTGAGAGCAGTGACACGAGCAGACATCTGCACACCAATGTTCATAGCGGCATTATTCACCATTGTCAAAAGATGGAAACTACTCAGGTGTCCATCAACCAATGAATGGATAAACAAACTGTGGTGTATTCACACAATGGAATATTATGTAGCTGTAAGAAGAAATGAAGTTGTGAAGCATATGACAACATAGATGAACCTGGAGGACATTATGTTGAGCAAAGCAAACCGGACACAAAAGGACAAATACCACAAGCTTGTGCTATTATAAACTAAATGTATTGTGTAATCTCATGGAGTTAATAACTAGAATATGGGTCACCGGAAAATATAACGAAGTTAGAGAATGGAAAGCTGAGGGTTAACTTGTGCAGAACTGGTAAAAAGGTTGTGTGTTAATCTTTGGAAATGAATAGAAAAGGTGAAAGCTCAACATAATACTTACAACTAGCAGTGCTATTATACGGGTAATGCAGTGGTTGAAAGGGAAAGATAAAGGTCATATATCTTGCTAAAAGGAAAGCTAAAAAATGTAACACGGGACTGTTAGTATATTAAAACCTCACGTGAAATATGGGTAATACTGCATATATGACTGTTTTTCTTTGAAACTGAATAAATGTTATATATGTTAATATTACAAGATGTTAATATCAGGCAGAAAAAAACATATTATGCTAAGTGAAAGAAACCAGACACAAAGCACTACATATTATATGATTCCACTTACATAAAATGTAAATATAAATCAATTCATAAAGATGGAATTAGATTAGTTGTTATGTAGGGCTGGGAAAGGACAGAGGGATTGAGAGGTGACTGCTAAGGGGTGTGGTGTTTTTCTTTTTGGAGTAATGAAATTGTTCTAAAATTTTTTTGTGGTGAGGAATACACAACACTGTGATTATACTAAAAGCCACTGATGGTACACTTTGGATAGATTATGGTATGTGAATATATCTCAATAAAACTGCTTTTAAAAAATTTACAAAGCTATGTTAGAGAATACCAAGTTTTATAATTGTGCGTGGAAGAGTTAGACAAATTTTACTGCACTTAACCACAAATAAAACATTTACAAATCCAAAAGTGTTGAAATTTTACAGGTTAAAATCTCTGACCATAACAAAAAACAGTTAGAAATAATTAAAGAGTGACTCAAATAATTTAAAAACTTGGAAATTTATAAATACATTCTTATATCATCCTTTGAGTAAAGAAGAAATCAAAGTTGAAATTATATCTAGAAAGCAAGGAAAAAAGAATATTTTTTCTAAAACCTTTGTAGCACAGCAAAGGCTGTTCTCAGAGGAAAATGTATAGCCTTAAATGCCTTCATAATTAAAAATCTATTTGAGAATTTGTGTCATAAACAAGGTATTTCAATTCAGTAAAAAAGGGCTGAATTATGTAATGACAGGTGTCGGGACACAGCTCACTACCCATTTGGAAGAAAATGCAATTAGACTTCTCTTATACCCGTCCCCAAAATAAATCCCAGAAGGATCAAGTTTTTTACAAAAATTAATTTTATTTAAAATTTTCCAAAGTTTATAATCTATACCCACCAAGCAACAACTCCCCTTTCCACCTCCTCCTAATCCCTGGTAACCTCCAATTTACTTTCTGTCTCTATGAATTTGCTATTTCAAAATATTTCATATATGTGACATTACACAGTATTTGTCCTAATGTGCCTTGCTTATTTCACTCAGCATAATGCTTTCAGGGTTCACCCATGTTGCACCACATCTCAGAACGCCACTCCTTTCAGCGCAGTAATATTCCGTGGTGCCTATACCACATCTTGTTTATCCATTCGTCTGTTGATGGACATTTGGGTTGCTTCCACCTTTTGGCTATTGTGAATACTGCTGCCATGAACACTGGTGTACATGTATGTGAATCCGTTTTCAATTTCTTGGGTGTATACCTAAAAGTGGAATTACAGGTCATATAGTAATTCTATATTTAACTTTTTTGAAGAATTGCCGAAATGCTTTTCACAGTGGCTGCTCCATTTTACATTCCTACAGAAGGATCAAACCCTTAAACGCAAAAAATAACATAATCAAAATCTTTTAAGAAAACTTAAAAGTCGAGGAAGACATTCTTAACCAAGACTGGAAACCCAGAGTTTATAAAAGAAAAGATAGGAAAATTTGACTAAATAAAAATTTAAATACATGTTAAAAGATGCTATAAGCAAAGTGATGGAACAAAGGATAGAGTTAGAAAAATATTTGCAAAGCAGATGACAATAGCAGCTTAATATCGCTCTGTAAAAAGAGGTTTTACACATTGAGAAAAAGACAAACAATGCAACAGAAAAATGAGCTATAAAGAGGCAATTCATGGAAGAAAAACTCTAGGGGTCAACAAAGGAGCTTATGCTGACTAGCAGGTTGGAAAATGCAAATGCAATTACACTAAATTTACCCTTAGGTTTGGCAAGAACTAAAAAGAACTTTACCAAACACCAGTCGCTGGCGGGGATGTGGGGAAACAAGAATGTTCATACATTTCTTGGGACTCCGCCCTTTAGACTTTATGCAGAGGATATATTGTTGCAATAATTTCCGTGTTGGCAAAAAAACCAAAATAGCAAAGGCCAGCAGAGAGCCAAGCGGTTGGATTAATTCTACTGCAATGGGTTGAACCGCTATTGGCTTTGGTGGCAAGGTCTGCGTTTGAGCGGTGCCTCTGCCGCCTCCTTCCAAAGCCTCGGAAAGCATCCCCTCTTGCCGCTCTCGCCCCCTCGCTCCTTCCTTCCCTGCCTCCTCCTCCCTCCTTCTCTCTCTCTCTCTCTCTCACCTGCTGCCACCTCCCCTCCCCCTCTTCCCCCATGGATGATCCTGCCAAAAACATAAATTATTTTGCATTTTTCACAATACTTTGTGTTTCAAATTTTTTAAAAAATGAATGAATGGAAAAAACACAATCATTTTTCCGCAATAGGTTTATACTAAAAGGTTGAGGTTTTCTGGGGAAAAAGATACAATGAATGCAGTAAGTGTGACTATTTATTATTATGAACCAATATATTGCAACAAGACTATACATTTTAGTAACATGCACAGATTACCTCTACCTTATGCAGACATTTAACAAGCTTGGAAAGATTTAAAGAAGGGAAGATGAATACAAATTAAAAGCCATTTACAAAATTGAAAAATAACGCACGCATTTAATATTTAGAAGTTACCATTCTTAAAATGAAGTTTGAAAACATCCAAATTATTAATTGTCCTGATAGTCTGATCATTGTTTCATGACAAAAAATCTTAGTGTAGGAAAGTTCTTTTCAGTTTGCAGTGACGTTAGTCAGATGGTTGAAAGGGCATCCACAAGATGGTGTGGCTGCTTTTCGAACAGTTTGGCGGTTTTCTTACAAAGTTAAACATAGGCTTACCATACAATCCAGCAATCACACTTTACCCAATTGTATTTATCTAAATGAGTGGAAAACTGTCCACACAAAAATCTGCACGTGAATGTTTATAGCAATTTTATTTATAATTGCCAAAAGTTGAAAGCAACCAATATGTCCTTTAATAAATGAATGGAAAAACAAACTGTGCAATGGAGTACTACTCAGCAATAAAAAGAAATGAGTGCTATCGAACTACAAAAATAAATAGAGAACCCTTAAGAGAATACTGCTAAGTGAAAGATGCCAGACTGAAAAAGCTACAAATTTTATGATTCTAACAATACAACATTCAGGAAAAGGCAAATCTGTAAGACTGTGGTTGCGAGGGGTTTGGGAATGAGGTGGGGGAAGGATGCATAAGTAGAGCACAGTCAAACTATTCTGCTTAATACTCTATTATTGGATACATGACATTATGTATTTGTCAAAACTCATACAACTGTACAACACAGAGTGAACTCTAATGTAAACTATGTACTTTAGTTAATAGTAACGTAACTATATTGGTTCATCAATGGTAACAAATGTGCTCCACTAAAGCAAGCTGTTAATAATGGGAACACCTGTGGGGGAGGGGAGTAAATGGGAACTCAGTACTTCTGTACAACTTTTCTGTAAATTAAAAACTGTCCTAAAATAAAGTTTATTTTAAAAAAAGGGCATCCACACGATTCGGACATGCATGTTGCTTCATATAAGCTCATTTCCTTTTTTTTATGGTGCCACTATTTTGTCTGCTTGCCCTGATTTTGGATTTGCTGTTGAAATTGATAGTTTATTGAGATTTCAGGTCGGAGTATTCCATAACACTCACCCCTTCCCCCTCTGATGGCTCACAGAAATGTCAGCCTGAGCCTTCAGTTCTGTGTTTCAGGCTCCTGCCTTTGCCTTGACATTGGCAGATTCTTTCGAACCAGTAATGTCTCCACATCGATTGCTAAGTTTTAACTCTTGCGGGAGAATTGTAATAATACTTTTTCTTTAACTCCTGATTTTTTAAATTGATTTTTCTCATGATCAGTACCAGTTACGTCATTTGTGGGGCTCAGTGCAAAATGAAAATGCTGGTGCCCTTGTTCGAAAATTAAGATTTTCAAAGTGGCAACAGCAGAGCACGGAACCAAACGCCCTCTGAGCGTGCGGCCCCGCGTGACTGCACCAGTCGCACGCCATCAAGTTGGCCCTGCTCAGGATTCAGCAAATCACAAATTTCCCAAGAAATGCCAAGAATCCCTGCATGGAAACACTAGGTGTGCAAGCTGGCACTTGTGCACAGTGGCTACTGCAGAGGTCTCGTCACCCCACGGGGAGTCAGCTTGAGAACAGAGCCAGCCCACTGAGCTGTTGGCTTGGGAGGATGGAGGAAACCTGGGTGTGTGACGACACCACCCTTGAGTCACTCACTGGCCAGGCAGCCTCGGGGCTGTGCTATCTCCAGGAAGGTGACTACAACTCCTGTGTTTTGAGCCAATTTATTCATGGTTTTCTGTTATTTACAACCAAGAATGTCCAACTGATACACACCCTAAAGACACCTTGTTGTCATCCTGGCAGCCCCCTCTGACTCCCCCCACCTTTCCTCCTTCAAATGAAGAGCTCTTAGCTTTTTTGTTTTGTTTTTACAACTTCCTTCCACTTTTCCTTTAAACTTCCCTCTCCGTGCTGCTTCCATTTCCTGGCCTCCCTCACAATCCAGCTTCCTCCTACCACCTCTGCAAAGCACTCCTCCCTGAGGTCTGTGATGACCGTCCAGCGCCCACTCCAGCAGCCTCTTCCAGGCCTCCCTGCCACCCATGCTGAGGAGTCCCAGACCCCAGCCTTCGACCAAGGCCCTCTGGCCAGCTGGGGCTCTCTACCCAGCAGCCTGAGGGCACCCCCACTTTTTTATTCCTACCACTGAAATCACTGTTATACCGTCCCTAGATTATCCTCTAGCTTCCTTTCAGCCACAATCACATTTATAAATCAGCAGTGTTTGTTATACTCATTATAATGTGCTACCATCAACTCCATCCATTTCTGCATATTTACAATCGACCTTATTAAACATTCCACACTCATTCAGCAACAGCTCCACATTCTGTCTTCTACTGACCTATACTGCAGAGTTTAACTCCATGAGTTTACTCATCGTATTTAGTTCATGTCAGTGAGACTATACAATATTTTTCCTTCTGTGTGTGGCTTATTTCACTCAACCTAACATCCTCAAGGTTCATCCATGTTGTCATATGCATCCCAAGTTCATGTCTTCTTACAGCTGAATAGTTTTCTGTTGTATGCATACACCACATTTTGCTTATCCATTCATTGGTTGATGGGCGCTTAGGTTGTTTCCATCATTTAGCAACCGTGAATAATGCTGCTATGAACTTCGGTGTGCGAATGTGGGCGCATTTACTTATTTATCCCCTCCCCCTCGTTTGCACTTGCTGTGTCTGTTAGTTGTGTGCTCACCTTCTTTTTGGAGGCAACAGAATTGAACCTGAGACACCTAATTGCTTGAGCCACCTCACAGCTTCACATGATATGGGGTCTGGGTGGAGGGACCCCCATCTTTCTCTTACCACCCTTTTTGTGGTCCTCAAGCTCCAGCCGCTTTCAGCCCTTGCCTCCACAGCTCTAAGAAACTTCTAGCTGGATTCAGGCCTCTATTCAAGCTGTGCCTCCAACAATTCTTATTTACTCAGTTATCATTTTAAAAGTCTAATCAGATAACATCGTTCCCTTGCTCCAAATTCGCCAATGGCTCTCATTGCCTTAGAGCAAACTATGACTTCATTACAAGTGTCATACGAGACCCCAAGACGGGGCCCTGTGAGCTCTCCTACTGTGGGATGTCCTCAGGGATGGTGTGCTATCTCTACTGGCTTGTCTGGTTCCTGGAATACAATGGACTGCTCCCACCCCCTGGCCTCTACACTTGCCACTCCCTCTATTTGGCTGGCATCTCCCTCAGATCTTCTAATGTTGTCACTTCTCATCATTCAGGTCATGGGTCACATGTCCTCTACTGCAGAGGACAACATGGCTGCCTCCCAACAGCCGTTCCACTCTCCCCCATCTGCGGCAGCCACTGTGTGGATGGGGCTGGCCTGCCCCAGCTGCTGGGGTGAGCCCTGATTTGTCCAAGCCAGTCAGGGACTCCCATCCCCCAGGTCACAGGGATTGGCTGAGGTGTCAGCACATGCCCTAAGATGGTTCAAGCTAAGGGAAGCCCAGGACTTTCCTTCCATAGCTGAGACAGAGATTTCTCCCTGGACATGGCCATGGCCACACGTAGGCCACCTTGGAGCTGTGGGCAGCCAGCCATCTTGCAGCCATGAAGGCGGACCGGCCTTAATGTAGGAGGAAGGCAACCTTGAGGCCAGAGTGGAAGGACATAAAAAATCTGAGTTGTTGGCATTGTTGAGCCCTTCCAGAATCTCCACATGCCTTTGGGCTTCGTGGGGCGAGATATTTCCTTATTAATCCAGCTCAAGTCGGTGCTGTGCTACTTGCAGTGGACAGCCCCCTCACTCTCTGACAGATGACTCTGTTTTATCATTGTCATGGCCCTTCTTACAAACGATTATTTTTGCTTTGTTTTAACTGTTTATGTCCATTCTACTAGAGCAGGGACCTTATCTGTTTCTGCTCAAGTTGCTGCCCCAGGGTGTGGCGGAGAGTTAGCACTCAATTAATATTGGTGAATGACTGATGCCCAGTTCGGCCAGCTGTTTCTTCTCCTTTTTGTCTTTGCTGTTGCTGTCCCCACTGCCTGGAATGCCCCCAACCCCTTTCTATAGCTAACACCTACTCACCCTCTAAGCTTTGGGTGAGACATTGGAGGATGGCAGGGAGGCCCCATTCTGGGCTCCACCCTGGACCAATGTCTCCTGAGTCCCGGGCTACCCACCTTTCAAACTAATCACTCCCCACCATAAACGTCAGTTCGTGTTTCTGGCTCCTCCTCAATACCATGTACTCATGCATTTGACAATCTTTTTTTTTAAGATTTACTTATTTATTCCCCCACCTCATTATTTGCGCTTGCTGTGTCTGTTCGCTGTGTGCTCACCTTCTTTTCGGAGGCACCGGAACCGAACCCGAGACACCTAATCGCTTAAGCCACCTCTGCTCCCTGCTTTGTTGTGTCTCTCGTGTTTTCTTCCCTGTGTCTCTTTGTTGCATCATCTTGTTGTGTCAGCTTGTCATGCCAGCCCATCAGGTCAGCTTGCTGTCTTGTCTTTCAGAGGCACTAGGAGCCGAACCTGGGACCTTCCATGTGGTAGGCAGGAGCTCAATCGCTTGAGCCACATCTGCTTCCCTTGACAATTTTCAACTGGCTGCTATTATGACTCTGACACTAGAAGCTGGTGAAGTAGAAGAGGACAAAACAATATAAGAGGGAAGCAGGTGTGGCTCGATCGATAGAGCTCCCGTTTGCCATGTGGGAGGCCCCGGGTTCGCTTCCCGGGGCCTCCTTGTGAGGGCAGCAGGCCGGCCTGCACGGCGCGGTGGGCTGGTGCAGTGGGACCTCACAGCAAGGGGAAGATGAGCAGACGCGGAGGAGGCACACAGCGAATGGACACGGCAGGCACGGGCAGCAAGGTGGGGATAAATAAATAAATA
>JAQZBX010086915.1:0-12954 GCA_029593785.1 Cabassous unicinctus
CAAAAAGAATTGGGGGGTGGAGGGGAGAATGGATGAGAGATTTCAACACAAATATTAGGAGACAAAATATTATTTCAACAAAAATAGGGAGCAAGGAGAAAAGGTACGAAGTCTGATGTTTAGGTTACAAAGTTTTCAGCACTATTTGATGTGGCTCAACCAGTCTGCCTCCCACATGGGAGGTCCCAGGTTCAGGTCCCGGTGCCTCCTGGAGAAGGTGAGCAAACAATAAACAATGAGTAGGGAAGCGGGTGTGGCTCAATGGATAGAGCACCCGTTTACCATATGAGAGGCCCCGGGTTCGCTTCCCAGCGCTTGTGAGGGCAGGCCAGCTCGCGCGGTGCCGTGGGCTGATGCGGCAAGACCTCACAGCAAGGGGGAGATAAGCAGACACAGAGAAGACACGCAGCGAATGGACACAGCAGCACAAGCAGCAAGGGGGGCATAAATAAATAAAATAAATAAATCTTTAAAAACAAACAAACAAACAAACAAAAAAAAAAACAATGAGTAGACAGACAAGAGAACCATCTGGGGGGGGCGTGGAATAAATAAAGTAAATAAATAAATCTTAAAAAAAAAATAAAAGCATATATACATAGTATTTAATAAAAATATTATCATTACTTTTTTTCAAGAAAGAAGGAGCCCTTGGGAGCCTGGAGACCTGGGTATCAGACCTTTCTCTAGCACTCAGAGACAGCAGAGCTTGTTACTATTACTATCTGAACCTAAGCTTCTTCATCTGAAGTAGCAGAACAAATTCTACCATAGTCTAATTCTAACAACCCCTAGTTCTATGACTAAATTCTAAAGGCAGTACTGATGTCCTTAGGAAAACAAACTGCTCTTCGGAATGAGTCCAAATTGTTTCACATTTCCCTTCCAGCATTTCCTAGTTGAGCTATCTGAGCCTCAGTTTACTCATCTCATAAATAAGAAGACCCTTTGGTCTCAAGTGGACAGTCTGCATCTCTGAGAGTCTTCAGACCAGGGGACCCTCTGGGCATTCCCTCACAGGAAGTTGTCACAAAGGAGGAAGAGGTATTTAAGATGATCTTTAAAGGTCAGTATCAGTTTTATGGATAAAAAAATGGAAGCAAAATCATTTCATGGAAAGAGGATAGCATTGCAATGGTTCAGAGTTACCATATGGGATAGGTGGGAAAACTTTTAATTGCTGGAGCATAGTGTTTATGGGGGGTGAACTGGACAGGAAACAGATGTGGAAGGCCTTGAATGTCTTCTCAAAGAGCTGAACTTTCTCCTGTTTGCCATGGGGGGGCATTGAAAGGTTTTAAGTAAATATATATATATAGATAGATAGATAGATAGATATATCAATACATCTATAGATATCTAGATATCTATATAGATGATAGACAGATGTGAAAGAAACTGAGACTCATAGAGAATACTATTTACCCAAGGTCACATGGGAAGTGACCAAACTCAGGTTCAAGACCAAATCTCTGGTCTTCAAAATAGACAAAATGACTTGCAAGAAAGATGGAATAAACGTGGAAACAGCTCATCATCAAACTCTTGCATCATTCCCTATCCTAGGGCTGTCCCCATATGTTACCAACATCTTGTTTGTAACTTTACCCGTTTTTTGGTTTTTGTTTGTTTGATTGTTTGTTTGTTTGTTTGTTTTTGAGGTACCGGGGGCCAAGGATTGAACCCGGGACCTTGTATGTATGAAACCGGTGCTCAACCACTGAGCCACACTGGTTTCCCGGAGTTGGTTTTATTGTTTGTTTTGCTTGTTGTTTATTTCTGTTTTTTCAGGAGGTACCAGGAACCAAACCCAGGACCTCCCGTGTGGGAGGCAGATGCTCAACTGCTTGAGCCACATCCTCTCCCTCTACCTGGTTTTAACTCCCCTGGGAAACTTCTGATCCCACTATTTGGGACTGTTTTTTTCTCCTGTTATTTTATTCGGATCTAGCAACCAGAGACAGGGTGGCCCACATTCCACCTGTCCCTCCCCAGCACAGTGACATCTGTATAATGCTGAGCTGTTGGCAGTAGCAGTTTCTCCTGGGCCTTTTGGAGTTCAAGAAGGACCCCAGCAGGCCCACGCTGGCCAGGTGCCTGGCTGGCTAAATCCCTTGGGGTAGCCAGGTAGCTTCAAAGCTCTTTCTGCTCTAATTCACTATTTACAAAGCAGCATTGGCAGAGCTGGGCATGACTGCTGCATTAATAGAAATGGAGAGAGGTAGGGAAACAGTAGAGCCAGGGAAAGGAGGGTATGACGAAATATAATACCAGCGTAGGAAGCTCCTAAAATAAGAGTCAGGATTTCCACAAAGATCTACTCAGCTGAAATAAAATCAGTCCTCCCTCCCTCCCTCCCTCCATCCCTCCCTCCTTTCCTTCCTTTTCTCCCTCCCCTTCTTCCTCTCCTCCTCAGACGGTTGGTTCATTAGTTAGCAAACATGTATTAAGTACCTTCAATATTCAACATATTTCCATAAATGGCAGCTAATGGTTTGAATAATACCCATGACTAGAGTGTGGCCAACTTTATTCTCATATTCATACACTTTTAATTTATGAAGAAAGGCTAAGGGAAGGAAACAATGGTATGTTTTACCAACGGTTGCAATTCACAGGAGAACGTTCTCTTGCTGTTGTTTCCCAATACAATTCTAAGAGAAATCTATCAATATTAGCTTTTTTGGAATCTTTCCAGAATCCTAAAATCTTGCACTTTGAAGGAGCCATCATGGCTGAGTGTCCCATCCCTCCCCTGTACAGGAATCCCCTGTGCAGCATGGCCAGCCAGCCAAGTTAATTTTGAACACTTCCATTTACCTTAAATGACTTGATTTTCAAGTACATTGGGGATTTTTTTTTTAACATTAATTTTTTCCCAAGGTCACATAGCTGGTAAATGGTGAATAGGAAGTTGACCTTGCCTGATTTGTCTGACTCCGTGCTATCTCTATTACATCATGAAGGGGAATCCAGGGGTTTGAGCTTAAGAATGTTAATCTTGCCCACGGGCCTGAAATAATATCCCAAGCTGGGTATGTGTGTGACCATCCGCCTGTCCTGGGGGTGTGAAGAAGGCAACATGCTCTGTCCTTGACCCTGAGCCCAGGGGCTGGATCTGGAGTATTTTAGGGGCCTGGGAACCTCTCTCAGTATGTCAGTGTCTGGAAGCCCTGAGAGTTTCTCTCTGGTTCAGAGCAGACATTACAACCTGCCAGTTACTATTCTGTGCTGTGCAAGTACCAGCTTGTCTTCCCTTCCCCACCCAGCCCAGGAAACCGGCGGCACCTCTGGTTCAGGCCCAGACCCGTCCTGGCAGCCCAGATTCCACTGCCTAGGCCGGAAGCTAATCTCAGCTCAGTGACCATTTGTCTCTGGTTTTTCTCACAGAGGAATTTCCACACCAGCAATTCAGGGAGATGGAGATAGGGGTGACCACAGGTTTCTCCCTGAAACGATAGGGTAGTAGGGTAGGGTAAGTGTGGAGAATTAACAATGAGAGGGCAGGGTTGGGATGCATTAGAAATTCCATTTCTGTGGCTGCTTCATCCCAAAATTCCAAGGCAAACAAAGGAGTCTGGAAGCCAGAAAGTCTGCCCAGCTGCCCAGCCCTTGAGTTCTTGCAACTAGAAAGCTGAACTGAGGAGTTTCTCACATTCCCAGGTGTGAGGGTGGGAAAGAGGCTAGGCCTGGGCAGGGCTGAGAGCCCTTGTTCCCTGGTGCCCCTGACAGAACACGCCCCAACGTGCTGACCTCTCCAGTGGGAGTTGGTGGGACTGGAAGCAGTGCCTCCAGTAGAGTGTGCTGTGTGTATATTTTGAGAGGGGCAATATAGGATAGAGTTGCCAGATTTAGCAAATAAAAATATGGGGCAGCCAGATAAATATGAATGTCAGATAAACAATGAATACACTATTACACTAGAAAAGTATTCATTGTTTATCTGATATTCAAATTTAATCAGCTGCCCTATCTTTTATCTGGCAACCCCCAACATGGGGGCCAGGACTTGGGGGGAACTGGACGAAAGCTGGCACCCCATTCCCTTGCCTCTCTGACTTCAGCGATGACCAGTTTCTGAGCAAATATCCCTGGCTCGACCTGCTCCCCTCATCCCCAAGTACTGGCTTTCCAGGCTACGCCCAGGGGCCACAGCCCACACAGTTCGGGCCCCTCGGATTTCAGTTCTTAAACCCCAGAGACTTTCATGTCAACCGTTAATGCTCCATCCTGGAGGCCCTTTGAAGATGAAAAGCTCTCCTGAGAAGTGAAGTGCTCTGTTGTTGTAATTAACATAATTAAAAGCAATTTTTTCTCATAGCCCTGCAGAAAACTGGAGGACTTCACTTACTGTAAGAAATACCTACCTTTCTCCCAGAAGATGGGCAACCTCTTCTGATCCAACAATACGGTAATTCTCCATCAGCCCCATTCCCTTTCCTACACTACCCTGATTTAGACTTGCTGTTTTCCTTTTCAGATGGTTCATACCAAGGCAAGGAACCCAGCTCATTGCACCCACTAGCCCCTAGAACTTGTTTCCTGGGTTGAGAACACCTGGCCAGTGGTAAAGATGGGAGCTACTGTTTCTACCCTCTTTCTGGACCTGGCCAGGAGGGAGGCCAGCTTCTGTAGCCTTAGTTCTCCACCCAAATGCCTTGCCTACTAGGCGTCAAATTCCTCTATTCCAAGAATCAGGTGGTTACTGTGCAGATTGACCATTCTGGAGGACATGTAATTGTTTTTCTCCTAAGGCAGCTGGTTCCACGATGGTAATCAGAGGCCCTGTCCAGCCTGTTGTCTTGATTGTTTCTAAAAATGCCTGCTTTTTCTTTCCTAAAGGAGGTGATAAACTCCTCCACAGGAAGAGCCACAGAACTTTATTCCCTAAAGGTCTAGCATAGAGGAGATGCTTGGTATTAACTAATTGGACTGTGCCAAATTATTCATTTTGTGATGGGCCAAAGAAGCAACTCTATCTTTCTCTGGATTCCCAGGACTCTTAGCAGACAGCTCTGGGGTTTCCTGGCACACCAACAGTAGGATTTGTACCTGGCCTATTTCATGATTGTCAAAACTTAGAAGAATGTTTTATGTAGTTACTGTTGACAGTGCAAGGCTTCTGCCCAAACTGATCAAAAGTTCAAGAATTTATGACAGTAGAATCTGATCTTTGCAAACTGCCAAGAGGTTATTAAAATGTCCCTATCACCTAGAATCTATCTTTAATAGCTTTGTTTGTCTTGCCCTAGATTCTCTTAGGAAATCATAAGAAGGAATAGCCCTGGACCTCAGATAAATATGCTGTATGGCCTATTCTTCACAGCCTGCTCCTCTCCCCATAACACACACACATGCACACACATGCACACAGGCACACACACAGGCACAGATGCATACACATGCAACCACACACACAGACATGCACACATCGAAGTGGGAGAGCGGAGCCAACTCCTCCCCACCCTTTCTGTTTCATTCAGTTTAATTTTGGAGAACTAGTGCTTAAACAGCACAAGTAGTTAGTGATTAACAATAACAATAGCCCACATTGAGTGTTACTAACCTAGTATCTTTGAGAATCAAAGCTACCAGAACATGTCAGATAAACTGAGGCTTCTCTGACACCCCATTGTCAATGATAGACAATGGCCCCTGACATAAGCTTCATTGTATGAGCAGGGAAAGTGTGGCCTGTAGACCTAGGGCCTAGGGCCCATCACAGGGAAGAGCTGGCTCTGGAAACAGCTTGAGGCTGATGCTGAAAACCCCTTCCAACCAGCCACCTTAACATTATGGGAGTGCCCTGGGAAAATGGCTATGTACTATGAACTGAAGAGTCTAGGCCCTTAAGAGCTAGCTGTACAATGGAAATTAGTTCTGGCATGGCATGCCTGAGGCTAAGTGTACCAAGTTGGGAGTGGGAAGCAGGGGAGAGGAGCACAACCAGACTTCAGCAGTAACTGCATTAAGACCAGAATAACCAGGACTGACCCTTGGTCTGTGTCAGCATCCTTGAGAGATTTGGCCAAGCCAGGAGGAAAGACTGAACTTCCTGCTAATCTAATTAAGTAGACACGCAGTGTCATTGGGGTTCTAATATTAAAAGAAACTCAACTCTTTTAGTTAAAGGCTGAAGCACAGGGACAGCTGGGTATAATGATCATTCTTCAAAGAATATATCCTACTTACAGGGAAAAGCCTTAACTACTGTTCTAAGAGAAAAAGCTAGTGTTTTCTCTGTTTTTATAATTAAATAAATAAATCTTGGTTTTCTTTTGTCTTCTTGGCTTTTTTTGTTTGTTTTCTGAAGAGCAAATATTAATGCCAGGGTATATTCCTATGTGGTTGAAAAAAATATTCCTCCTTGGATCCAAGTTGATAACACCCAACCCTTATCCCCTTTACCCTCATCTCACCTTACACTACACTACCTGTCCCAAATATAGTCAACCACCTCTGCCATCACAGAAACTACAATTAGAGCTACTTTAGGATTGGAGGCCACAGTTATCCAAACATTCATCTGGCTCCAAAATCCCTAGTCATGTCTTCAGACAGAGCTAGAGAAGCTCTAAGTTTGCAGCATGAGTGTAGCATTCCACTGTGCTCAACACCAAATTGCAGAGTGCTTTGCAATCTGCCTTTGTGGAATTTTTAGTGCAAGAATTTATAATAAAATTGTGAAGGGACATTTTTTGTTACAAGTTTCATTTTTAAATTTTCAGTTCTAATAAAAATGAATGCATGGAGAAGAAAGCAAGGAGAACTAAAACACAAAAGACAGTTGTAGAAAATCCTAGTTATAGTACAGTGAGAAATCTATGGTTGTCAAAGTGAATAATAAGAAAGGCTGATGTTGTTCAAGCTTTACTAGCTGAAGAAGAAAGCCACCTCCCAAATGGAAGGTAAATTATTGCTTAAGGAAAAAGAGTAAGATTATTGAAGTCCATCATGTTGTGGAGAATCATCCACTTCTATGTCTGTTCTCCTCTCTCTGGACAGTGAGCTCCATGAAACCAAGGACTTATTCTTTTACATTTCTGTGGCACTCACTATATGCCCTGGATGCAGTGGTGCACAATCAATGATTATTCAATAAACAAATATCCTCCAGGTTCTATACTGGACCCAGTGGCATATATGAAGTGGAAAAATCATTTAGTACTTAATGTGTGACTGACAATTTGAATACAGATCTATGTGACTCCAGTATCCTGGATCTTAACGATTTTGTAATCCTGCCTTTCCTGAGAAGGTTCAGTCAAAAATGAGACACAATTGCAGCTTTCTTCCTCTCCCAATGACTGCTCTTGGTCACCTTGCTGTTTCTTCCTCATCTCCCCAGCCTCTTAAATCTGCAGGGCCCAAGGGCTCATTTCTCAGGCTTCTTTTCTCCATTTACACTAGGTGATCTCATCAGTGTCAAGGCTTTAAAAAGATCTGAATCCTCACATCCTGGATCTCTCCCCTGAACTGCTGATGTGCACACATATCTGACCGCCTCCTGGACTTCTCCACTTAGATGTCTAATAGGCATCTCGAAATTAACACGTCCAAAAAACTCAACTCCTGGTCTTTCCCTACAAAACCTGCTCCCCTGCATCTTCCCCATCTCAGTAAAAGACAACTCCATCCTTCAGTTACTCAGGCCAAAAAAATGTTGGAATCATCCTTGTCTCTTTCCACTCACATATCTTATCTAATCCATCAGCAAATCCTATTGTCACCATCTTCAGAAAATGTTCAGAATGTTCACTTCTTGTCATCTTTACTATTATTCAGTCCAAGTCATTACAATTCATGCTTGGATTACTGCAAGTCTCTCAACTGATTTTCTTCTTTCCATCCCTGACCTTCTTTGCTCTATCCTCAACATAGCAACCATAATTATCTTTTTAAAACATAAGTCAGATCATGCTACTCTTCTGCAAAAACGTCAGTGGTTTCCAATATCACTGAAAATACAAGCCAAAACTTCTCTAATAAATTTTTAAAACCAACAACTTCTCTAATAAAAAATTTTAATATAAAATAAAATCAAAAATTCTTAAAATAATTCTTAAAAAATCCTACACAATCTGTCCCGCAATTTCCTCCTGCTCTTCCTCTTGCTCACTAAGCTCCAGTCACACTGGCCTCCCTGCCGTCCCCTAACAAATCAGGGTCTGGCTTTGGAGCCTTTGTAACTGGGTCACTGCTGCCTGGAGTGATCAGCCAGATATCTCCCTGGGTCTCTCCCTCCCCTCCCTCAGGTTTCTATTTAAATCTCTTATCAGGAAGGCCTTCCTTGAGGACCACATATAAAATAGAGCACCACACACCACCCCCAGCCTTTTACATATTATATATTTATTTGTGTATTTATTGTCTGCCTTCCTCCTCTAGAATATAAGCTATATGAGGGCAGGGATTTTTATTATTCTGTTCACTGGTATATCTGAAGCATACAGTAGGCACCTACAATATACCGAGTGCTTGATAAATAGTTGTTAAATGAATGGGTGAGGAAGTGAGTGGAACAATGAAATAGAAAAATGCCCCAGCATACCCAGTTTAAGGGTATGGTTCAGATCTTAAACTTGCTGGCCTCTCACGCTGGGTTTCCATTTAAGGAAAGATGGGGCCCTGGTTTTACATTGTCTACTGCTACATGCATGTAGCCATTGCTACATCAACAGCAAACAAATAGCTACGTCAACAAATTGCACCTTTCAGGTTCTGTAGTAAGCCTGAAATCCAGGCCCTGGGCTCTCCAAGCTGAATGATTCTAAAATGATTCAAAACAAAAGTTGTGCTTTATAGTTTACAAAATAGCACAACATGTTCTTTTTCTGTCCATTTCCTATCTACTGGATTTGTGATTGCTAACAGTAAACCAAGTAAGATCAGAATTAACCTTTAACACAGAATAAAAAGACAAAAGTCAAGGAATAAAGGGGATTGGGGAAATATTTGTATATACTCCCAGCAAGCCAGTAGGGGTTATCATCCCAGTTTTACAGGTAAGAATACTGAGGCCTAGAATCAGTCAAATGATTTGTTCAAGGTCATACCACGGAGAAGTGACAGAGACAGGCCTCAAACCCAAGTCCTCTGATGTGGAACTGCCTGCTTTTATTTAATATCATAGCATAACTGCCTTCTGTAGAAAGTTGCCCAAGATACCAAGCCACTGGCTGTGCAGAGCTGTCAATCATTATAATGAGAAGAGCTGAAAGGAGCCTGCAAGGTACTTGTGGTTTTCTAATTTGCAAAAAACTTCACTTGTCTCTTTGACCCTAATTGGATAACAAAATCTCCCTCCCTCCCTTTTTGCTTTACAGGAGTTTTTCAAGTTGCATTTCAAAGAGACTGGCACAGAGACCCAGGGGAGGCAGGTGTGGGCAGCCAAGACCGTTGGGCCACTCCAACCAGAATGGGTGTAACACATGCCCCTTGGTGTGGGCTGATGGGAGGAGTAGGACTGGCTTTGCCAGGGACTCACTGCCCTGCCTATTGGAAGAAGTGCTGCTACTGCTATGCCTAGCTCTCTGATACATGAGACCATTTTGAAAGTTTAACAATCCCATGCAACCAGAGTGTACCTAAATACTGCTCTTTACTCTGTGGTTAACTCCACTGCTTGTTCAGGGGGCCACTCTTTGTAGCTGGAAGTGTCAAAGAATCACAGAAAGCAGAACTCACAAGGGCCTCAGGAAACCTGTTCCTGACCTTTTACTGAGGAAACAGCAAATGGAGGCCCAGTGAAGAAAAGTCTCAGACCTGAAGTCAGAGGCTCTGTTGAAGACAGTGCCAGGACCAGAATCCACAGCAGAACTCCCAGGTCAAATTTCTCACCAGTCTGATGCTCCTATTTTATGAAGAGGGTAGACCGGTAATTCCAGGTTTCACACTTATTTTTCTTGGAATCTCATTTATAGGCATAAACTTCCTTCATTTTGTTAACTTCTTAATCAAACTAACAAGTAGTCTTTAATCATGCTATTTCCCTGCTCAAAAATGTTGCATGCTCCCAAGGAAAAATCCAACATTTTTCATATATTGTCCTCAAGGACTTTGGGGGGGGGTGTCTTTTCTTGGATTTTTAATTTTAATTGAGGTATATCATAAGTGTACAAAGTTTAAATGTATAGCACAATGAAATTTATCTATGTTTATACCCATGTAACCATCACTTTGATCAAGATATAAAACATTTCAAGCATGCCAGAAGACTCCTTCCTACCCCTCCACCTCCACCCAGAAGTAACCACTATCCTGACTTATATCACCATAGATTAGTCTTGCTGTTTTTGAACATCATATAGATTCACACAGTGTATACTCTTTTGGGTCTGACTTTTTTCACTCACATTATGACAGAGATTTACTGAAATTATTGCATGTAGCAGTTTATTCTTCTTTGTAGGGTGATTTCATTGTATGACTATACCTCAATTTATTTATTCATTCTTCTATTGATGGACAATAACGGTTGGTTTCCAGTCTGGGGTTATTATGAATGAAGCTGTTATAAATATTCTTGTACATGTTTTTGGTGGACATATGCACTCTTAGATATATACCGAGGAGTAGAATTGCTCAGTCACAGGTGTATGTAGTTTAGCCATCTGTTTCCACAGTACCAATTCACATTCCCACTATTAATGTTTGGGTTCTATTTGCTCCATATCTCACCAGCATTTGGCATTATTGATTGTATAAAATTGTATTTTACAAAAATGGCCACAGCAGTATTTCTGGTCCACGTTTTTTCCAGAATCTTGTCACTTTCCCACCAAGAAATGGATTCTATTTCCTTAATTGTTGAGACGCCTTTGTTTGTTTGCTCATTGTTTTTGTGCATTGTCTGCTCATTTTGGGGTGTTTTTTTTCTTTTGTTTTTTGGTCATTGCTCATTGTCTGTCTGTTTCTTGTGGCCATCTAGATAAACAGAATGCAACAAAAGTAATGCTGTGTCTTCCAAGGCTAGCTCATAAAAAGGCAATACAATGTGATTATACCAAATACCATAGATTGTACACTTTGGATAAACTGTATGCTTTATTAATATGTATCAATAAAACTGGAAAAAAAAAAAAAGGCAATACAGCTTCTACCTGGCTCATTGTATCTTGGGACACTCACCTTTGGAACCTAGCCACCATGTTGTGAGGAAACCCAGGCCAAATACAGACGCCGTGTATATGTGTTCTTGCCAAAAACCCAGCAAATGTGTGAGCTGACAGCATCAACTGCCAGACGTGAGTGAATGAGCCTTCAGGTGATCCTAGCTCCCAGCCTTTAAGCCTTTCATCTGAGGTCCCAGAAATTGTAGAGCAAAGACAAGCCATGCCCAATGTGCCCTGTTCAAATTCCTGAACATAATAAATGGTTGGGTTTTTTGGTTTTGTTTTGGTTTCGGCTTTTTTTGAGGTACCGGGGCTGGGGATTGAACCCAGAACCTTGTAAGTAGGAAGCCAGCACTCAACCACTGAGCCACATCTGCTCCCCTGAGTTGGTTTTTTCATTTGTTTGCTGGTTGTTTGTTTTGTTTTGTTTTTAGGAGGCACCGGGAACCAAACCCGGGATCTCCCATGTGGGAAACAGGCGCTCAACCGCTTCAGCCACATCTGCTCCCTAAATGGTTATTTTAATGCCACTACATTTTGTGCTAATTTATTACACACTAGAGTAACTGGAACATCAGTGTTCCTCCCCCACTCCCCAGATGACTCCCTTGTCTGTTTGCTCTTTGCTCGTTGTTTTTGTGTATTGTCTGCTTGTTGTTTTGTTTTGTTTTTGCTCATTGTCTGCTCATTGTCTGTTTCTTGTTTAGGAGGCACCAGGAACTGAACCCGGGACCTCCCATGTGGGAGGCGGGCACCCAACTGCTTGAGCCACAACTGCTCCCTGCACCTTTGTTTTTTTTGCTCACTGTCTGCTCATTGTTTGCTCATTGTCTTGCTCTTTGTTTTTGCTCAATGCCTGCTCGTTGTTTATTTGTCTTCTTTAGGAGGCACCAGGAACCAAACCTGGGACTTCCCAGGTAGGAGACAGGTGTCCAACTGCCTGAGCCACATCTGCTTCCCTAGTGTTTTAAATTTATCCATTCTTTTGAGTCAGATGGTGTAGCAGTTTGGCATTATTTATGAATTCTAAAAATAGATATTGGATTATGCTTGTAAACTGGTCAGTTCCTCTGGGCGTGATTAAATTATGATTAGGGCTTTGATTGGGCCATGTCAGTAGGGTGTTGAGTCCCTGCCCCTTGGTGGGTGGGGATTCAGATAAAAGACATGGCAAAGGACAGAGTTGGGGTTCTGATGTGGAGTTTTAATGCTGGAGCCCAGGAAAGCAAGCACACAGGGGAGCATGGTCATGAGGAAGGAGAGAAGGCCCCAGGAAAAGAGATGAGCCGTTTGCCTGATAGTCTACAGCTGGCCTTGTGGAGAGAAGCAAGCCTGAGCCTGGAGAGAGGCAAGCCCTGGGAAGAGAGGAACCCAGGAAGCCTGAACCCTCGCAGACATCGGCAGCCACCTTGCTCCAACACATGGCAATAGACTTTGGTGAGGGAAGTAACTCATACTTTATGGCCTGGTAACTGTGGGCTGCTACCCCAAATAAATACCCTCTAAAAAAGCCAACAGATTTCTGGTATTTTGCATCAGCACCCCTTTGGCTGACTAATACAGATGGTATCTAACTGAATTTTTTTTTTTTTTTAGGTACCGGAGCCTGGGATTAAACCTGGGACCATGTATGTGGGAAGCCAGCACTCAACCACTAAGTCACCTAGGCTCCCCTGAGTTGGTTTTTTCATTTGTTTGCTTGCTGTTTGTTTTTGTTTTTAAGAGGCACCAGGGACCGAACCCATCATTGAAATTTTAAAATCATTTCCCTAATGAGTAAGGATGTTGAATACCTTTACATATGCTTATTGGCTATTGGATAACTTTTTGAAATGCATGT
>JAQZBX010086916.1:0-12931 GCA_029593785.1 Cabassous unicinctus
CTGTGGATTCTGTTTCCCCAAAGAGCCCTGACTAATACACTCTCCAAGAAACTATTCTCATTCCTTCCCTTGGGGAATATTCCTTATCTATATTTTATCATCAAATAATAGTTTCATACCATTATAAGTTACCCATAGACTAGTCTTTAAGGCTTCTTTAGCATAACAGGATAGCTGATCCTCACTTTGTCTTACCTTATTAAAATTAAAAGCCTGCGTTGTTTGAAAACTTCCCTTCCCGTGTACTCTCCTCAGGTATTTTTCAGTGCATCTGAAGCTCCCGACTATTTAATGTTCAAATCTTAATTGTGCCTTCACAGACCAAAGTAAAGCGACTGCTTGAAGTGATTTGCTGACTTGCATTCACATGGCTGGACAACTTCTCCCTTACCACTTCTTCAGTTCTAAACAAAAATCTTTCTGTAACAGATTTCATTGAAGGCCATTGCCCAATTTGTCTTAAAAAAAAGCACCCATTTGTTTTAAGAATTGCTATGAAAATGACTGGCTGCTTGAGGAAAATGTGTGCTCTTTCATTCTTAGTATTTGGTCTGGAATCAATCATTGTTGCAGGTGAAATGGACCCAGATTTCTGTAACAACTAAAACTAAGAATCTGGGTTCTTTGGGTTTATGATGACCTAACTTCACCTTGAAGGTGGTGCCATTGATATCGATAATGGGTGTAAGTGCTGCTCCTGCTCTAATGATGTCCATTTTCCTTGCACTAATATGTGTTCTGTCATCATGAGATATGTATTACAATGATTGTAAGGGATGGCCCAGTCCTGCCTCTCCCAGGACCAGAAAACTACCTTTACTGTAGTGACATCTTCTTTAGTAATACAGTAGAGTAGTGACAAGAAATCTCTTGTCTGCTATTCTCAAAGACAGAAACATTTTAGGAAGCATAGGAATGTATTCCTAGATGACAAGGTTGAGGGCTGAGTCTCTGAGACTTAATTTTCTCATCTATTAATAGAATTAAAATACCTGACTTGTAAGTTTCCTAGGACTGATGAAATAAGATAGTGCATGGAAAATACCTAGGGTCAGGCATTTTCTTCTTCTGACATAGAAGAAGTGATTGAAAAAATTAATTCCAACATTGTTTGTAGTGAGTCCACATCTCAAAGTCTTGGAGAAGAAAGAGAAACGGAGCTAAAGTGTTCATGTGGGCAACAAGAATCCGTATTCAATAAGGCGGTGGAAAGAAAAAGACAAGGGGAAACCAGAGATAATGCCAGAAAAACAGGACTGATTTTGAGATGATACCCATTTTCTCCCCTCCATAGCCCAGGAAGAGGACTCCAGTTGCCACAATTGAAACAGGTCTCAGGTTGTCCTCCTTAGAGAAGAGGGGAGCAAAACACAGACCACCAAACCTGGCTGGTCTCCATTAGAAGCTGGGTTGTTGTGATACAATTTGGACACCCAAGAAAGGAACAACATTTTGCCTCTGGGCATGGTGGTTAGAGACTCTCAGAAAGTCTAAGGATATACACATTACAGGTTGACAACAGGCAGGGCCAGAGAGCCAGGCCATGGTCAAACTATTGACATGACTATTTTGGCTTTAATGCTATTTACTTTCAACTGCACATGGACAAACTGATACCATACTTAAATCAATATTTGAAAAAACAGTTTAATGAAAACATTGAGATTGAGCAAACTGAATACAAATGAACAGTTTTAAAGGATACACTCGTGTGTATCCATTTTTAATTTTTAACATAGTATTTTACTCATAAAGAAATTTCATTCTTCAAAATTTATATTCAGAGTGGTCCCTTCCAGGTTTCTCCCTGCTCTCCCATGCCTTGCCAAGATACCCCACCACCACCACCACACAGAGATCATCAGCTTCATTGAGTCCTGGCTATGCCCCAATCATCTGACGTCTTTGAGTGCTTACATCACTCCTCAGTTCAAAATGTCACAAACTTTCCAAGTTCTCAGAAAAGAAAAGGACATCTTCTTAGCCTGACACTCAAGTCCTTTCGAGAGTCTGGCCTCAAACTCCCATGAAGTAAAACCACTCTTCCAACCAGAGTGGCTAACAGCCTTCCCTCTCAATATATTTGCCTGTTTTAACCCTATGCCTTCCTTCACATTATCCACCCACCTTGCCCCCATCAAATCATACCTGTTCTGAATCTACAATCTTTGAGAAACTTTCTCTTATCAACCGACCCACAGTCATCACTCCCCCTTCAAAATCACTGCAGTTATTTTTCTTCCCAATCACTGACAATTATGTGCTGCCCTATTTTACAGGGTCTTTTCCATGTTTTTTTTTTTTTTTTTTTTTTTTTTTTGGATTGTCTCTTCATATAGAGCTTAGTCCTGAAAGTGAGATTCTTACCCATTATTTAGCACTTTGTAAGTACTGCTTGATGAATTGATATGGTACAAAATTAAGCAAAATCACTCAGGATATTTTCCCCAAATATATCCTGGTGTGTAAATTTTATGCTTAATTGGGCTGAACTGATCACTCTGTGTCACAATGAAACTAGGAAATGTTCAAAACAAAGGAACTAAGTTTCTGTCATTTGGCATGCCACTGAATAAGCAAGACTCTTTGGTGATTTCTTTATTTAAAACTGAAAATTTATCCCTATTCATGAAATAATATCTTTCTTAACCACTGGAAAACCACAACATTGAAAATCAAGACCATTGCTGCAACAGACAATAGCACTGTGGTTGCAGCATGTTGTCCCGCAAACTCAGAAGTGAGAGCTACAGCCATGGGTGACAAGCCATTAAGAGGGAGGACTATGTCATTCTCTTTGGCTGAAGAGTCCTTTGATATCAACAGGTTATTACTCCCAGTCCCTAAATCTTACAGCATTCTGTGTGGTTCTCAATGAATCAAGAGGTATGTTTTGACTGAGAGAATTATTTTAGCACACATTGCCAAGTAGTCAACTGATAATATAAGTCCATGAAAATAATATTTATTACTACTGCTGATCCCACAGCTAAACTGATCACTTTGCTAACTAATCTGCTGACTGTACACAAAAATTTTAAGCATTCATAAAGATTTTGTCTTTAAGCAATTTGACTTCTGGTTCAGACAAGATGGTATAGACTCATTTCTCCTGGATCTTACTTGGCTAATACGACCACAGACACTGGAATGAGGCAACCAAAGGAGAACTCTCAAAGATGGAAAGGAAAATGAGAAATTGTTAAAGAACCAAAGTCTGGATAGAAAACATGGCAGGGCATCTTATGACCAACCACACAACAGAAGACAAACCAGGCTTGGTGTCCCCCAACCTAGCAGCAGATGGTGACCCAAGTAGGATCAATCTTCCAGCAGATCCAACTGGAAAACCTCCGACAACAGCAGGTGAACCCAGGAACACAGAGAAAGGGGATCAATTGTGGGCCCTGCTAAAAATGAAAAGCCAGGGGAAACACTCTCTTCTCTACCAAGCCTGAGGTTTTCCTTCCCCACTTAGAGGTATCTGGAATCTGGGAGGCTCCAGCAAGACGAATCCTACCACAACCAACACTTGGCTCAGGAAGTATCTTTGCTCCCTTAAGGAATGAAAGTCCTTCTCTCTATCAAGAGGCTGGACTGGCCTGCAAGAGAGATGCCAGCACAACAAGTGGCCCGGCCTAGAATGCTGTGTCATCTCAAAAGAAAATTTCAAAATACAAAGAATTGAATGAAAATGAAATATGATTTATCAAAATATATAGACTGCAGCTAAAGCAGTGCTGATAGGGAAATGTGTAGCTTGAGGTGGAAAAGAGGAAAAGTTTCAATCAATAATCTAAGTTCTTACCTCAAGAAACTAGAAAAAGAAGAGCATCATATACCCAAAAGAAGAACAGAATAATAAAGATAAGAGTAGAAATAAATGAAATTGAAAAGGAAAAGCAATAGAAACAATCAATGAAACAAATAGCTAGTTCCTTTGAAAAAAATTCAACAAAATTGATAAACTTCCAACAAAACTGACAAAAATAAAAAGAGAAAAGACAAAAATTAGTGATATCAGGAATGAAACAGGGAATATTACTACAGATCATGCAGCCATTAAAAGAATAATAGGAGAGAACTGTGAACAACTATGTGTTCATAAATTCAATAACTCAAAGAAATGGACCAACTTCTCAAAAACCACAGACAACCAAAACCCAACAAAGATAAAACAGATCATCTGAAGAGTCCTATAACCATTAAAGAAATTGACATTTTAATTAAAATATTCCCTAAAGAGAAATGTCCAGGGCCATATTGTTTCTCTGGAGAATTGTATCAAATATTTGAAGAAAAATTAACACCATTTTATACATTTTCTTCCCCAAAACAGAGAGAAAACACTCACAACTAATTTCATGAGGCCAGTATTATCAAAATACCGAAAGTGGATTAAAAAAAAACAAACACTAAGAAATAAATGAAAACTACAGGCCAATAATTCTCATAAACTTAGATGCAAAAAAAATCCTCAACAAAATATTAGCAAGTCAACTCCAACAAATGATAAAATAAATTATACACCATGATCAAGTGGTATTTTTCTAAGTATGCAAATTCTGTTCAATAACTGAAAATCAATCAATATCAATTCACCATATCAACCAATGCTTGATAGAAAATAAAAATCATATGATCCTATCAACTGATGTAGAGAATGCATTTGACAAAATCTGGCACTCACTCATGATGCAAACTTTCATCAAGTTAGGAATAGAGGAAACTGTCTAAACTTGATAAAGACCATCTAAAAACACCCAGATTAACATCATATGTAATTAATAGTGAATGCTATCCCTCTAAGATGAGGAACAGGCAAGAATCTTGGATCTCACCCACCACTCTTATTCATCACAAGACTGGAAATTCCAGCTACTTCAGATAAGACAAGAAAAATAAATAAAAGACATACATATTGTAAAGGAAGAAAGAGTAATATCTTTATTTGCAGATAACACGGTGATCTACTTAGAAAACAAAAAGGAATCCACAAAAAAAATTCCTGTAACTAATATGTGAGTTTAGCAAAGTCACAGGATGCAAGTTCAACACCCGAAAATCAATTGCATATCCATATACTAACAATAAGTAAGTCAAAACCTAAATTAAAAACAGAGTACCATTTACAGTTGTTCCAAAGAAAATGAAATATGTAGGCATACACAAAACATGTAACAGGACATATGTTCTGAAAATTTTTAAATCCTAATGAAATAAGTAAAAGAAAACTTAAATGAGTGGAAAGACATACTCTGTTCATAGATTGGAAAAGTATTCTCCCCAAATAGATCTATAGCTTTAATACAATTTCTATCAAATTCCCAGTGACATTTTTTTGAAGACCTAGGTAAGCTTAATCTAAAATTTATATGGAAAGGTAAAAACCCTAGAAGAGCTAAAATCTTGAAACAGACACATAAAGTGAGATGGATCACTGTACCTGATATTAATACTTACTACCTAGCTACAATAATAAAAACTGTGTGGTATTGGTTGACAGACATACAGATCAATGGACAGAATGGAGAACCCAGAAAAAGACCTACACAAATATGCCTCACCAGACACAGAAGAATTAGTAAGATGTAGTGTGAAAGAACCCCTTGATCACATACTCTTTTCTGATTCACCAGATCCATTCCACACAGAATGAACAAAGGTGCAAGAACAATTCAATTCAAGAAGGCTAGCCTTTTCAACAAATGGTGCTGGAATAATTGAACATCCATAGGTACCTTACACCTTATACAAAAATCAAATCAAAATGGATCATGGACTTAAACATAAAACATAAACTATAAAATTTTAGAAAAAAATTGGAGAAGAAAACATCAGGTGATAAGACTAGGCAAAGAGTTCTTAAACTTGACATCTAAAGCAGGATTCATAAAAGAAAAAAATAATTGGACCACATCAAAATTAAAAACTTTTCCTCTGAAAAAGATCCTGTTGAGAAGATGAAAAGACAAGTAACTAGGAAATAATATTTGCAATCCAGGTGTCTGGCAAAGGACTAGTATCTGTAATATACAAAGAGCACTCAAAACTCAAAAGTAAAAAAATCCACTCAGAAAGTGGACAAAAGACATGAAAAGGCATTTTATCAGAAAGAATATAAAAGGGGAGCAGATGTAGCTCAAGTGGTTGAGTGCCTGCTTCCCATGTACGAGATCCTGGGTTCAATCCCTGGTACCTCCTAAAAGCAAACAAACAAACAGAAAAACCAACTCTCTTTGGGGAGAAAATATAGCTCAGTGGTTGAGTGCCTGCTTTCCATGTATGAGTGAGGTCCTGGGTTCAATCCCCGGTACCTCCTTAAATATATATATGGCAAATAAGCACAGGAAAAGCTTTTCAACTTCATTAGCCATTAGGGAAATGCAAATTAAATCACAATGAGATATTACTACACATCTACCAAAATGGCTGAAAAAAAAAATTAGTGATAACACCAAATACTGGTGAGGCTGCAGGGAAATTGGATCACTTATACATTGCAAGCAGGGATATAAAATGTTACAGTCATCTTGGCAACCACTTTAGCAATTCCTTATAAAACTAAACATCTAATTACCATAAAACCCAGTAATTATACTCTTGGACCTTGATCCAAGAAAAATAGAAGTTTACATTCACACAAAACCTGTAACAAATATTTGTAGCAGCTTTATTTGAATGTCCTTCAACAGGTGAATGGTTAAACAAACTATGGTACATCCATACCATGGAATGCTACTCAGCAATAAAATGGAACTAATGATCAATGCAAATACTTGGATGAATCTCCAGGCAATTAAACAGAGTGAAAGAAAAAAAAAAAGCTAATCCAAAAATTTACATAATACTTGATTCTATTTATATAACATTCTTAAAATGACAGAATTACAGAAAAGGAGAAAAAATTAATGTTGCCAGGGATCAGGGGTAGGGTGAGGGTAGAAAATGTGGTTATAAAACTGCAACACAAGAGATCTTAGTAATGAAGGACCCATTGAGTCTTAACTCTTCCATTATAAACGTCCTGGTTGTGACATTATGTTATACTTTTGCAAAATGTTATCATTCTAGGTAAAGGTGACAAGGGATCACTCTGCATTATATCTTAGAACTGCTTGTGAATTTACAATTATCTCAAAATAAATAGTCTAACTAAATAAAAACTTATGAAGTGGAATATATTGTTGCAGCCGTCTTTGGAAACACAATCTACCACACCGTCCAATTCGAACTGTCGGATTCTCTTTGGCCGACCAAAGACTGCTGTCCATTCTTTGGAGCAACTTGTTAGGAGATGATTGCCCTGGTCTGGAAACTACTGCAACTCTCCTCCAGCCACAACTGTGAGACCCAGTTTGGCAGCTTTCAGTAGCTTCCCCTATGCTTCTGAATTTCACCACTGCTTATTACTCCCGGACATCCTGGATCCTTGCTTGACTCTTTCTCCTACCCACAAATGAGCAGAGGAGAGCAAGAAAACCTGAAAGATGGCTCTGTTATCATGCCACTGAGTTTATGTCCTCCTGAAACTTTTTCGGTATGACAGCAATGGCAAAGAGGAGAGTGCCATTTTCACATCATACCTTTTCTTAAGCGCCTCCTAACTTTTCACATGGACAACCCTAACCCTTCCAACAAAAGAATTGTGAATTAGAAGTGGATTATGGGAAAGGTCACATCTGTCTCACCAGCCCCAGGAGAATTAACAAGAGGTTTGATGAAAGATATCCCATTGTGTGCCCCTGATCACAAATTTGTTTTCTGATTCTCTAGGACCAGACAGTCCCAAGTGAGAGGAACATTGTAAGCCTGCCAGAAATGCTGGGACGACCATATTAATTCCCTGTCCCCAGATTTTTCTAACTTTGAAATGAGAAATTTATTATGGGTTTTAAAGTTTTAATTTGTCTGAATCCTTAGGATTTATCTCATATTCTTTTTTTAAAAAATAATTTTACTGACATATAGTTCACAAACCTTATAATTCACACTTTTTAAGTGTACAATTCAATGTTTTCTAGTATTTTTTGCTAAAAAAATACTCATTGTTTTTGCTCATTGTCTGTTTATTTTTCTTTATGAGGTACCAGGAATCTGAAACCAGGACTTCCCATGTGGGAGGCAGGAGCTCAACTGCTTTAGCCACATATGGTCCCCTCTCATATTCTTTTTTTTTTTTTTTTTTATAAAACCCCCCAATTTATTGAAAACAGGTACCTTTCAGTAACTGATTAAAACCAATCAGCTTAGAGATACCATTACTCAGGAAAGCAATATGTATAAAAGTCTCAGGAAAGGGAGAATAAAACAATTTGAAGAGAATACAACTTGAACAAGATTAGATTGCTAGAATGGTCATGTGGCAAACAATACAAACACGACAAAGAGCCATATATGAGAAAACTGTGTACCCTCAAATCTGGGGGGGGTAGGGGACTCTCAGTTCCCATATTCTTGGAATATATCCCATGATTCTTTGGGAAGAAGAGGGTGGCTGGAGCATGAGCTCTCACTGCTGACTGCTCTATAACCAGTCTGTACTCGGAGCACAGGCTAAATACATGCAAGGAGGGCACCAGGTAAGTTACACCTGCTCTCTCAATCAGCCCACAAAAGAGAAGTGTTCTCTCCAGCGGCAAGGACCACTGGACCATGGATAGTTTAGAAATAAGTTACTCTGCAGCTAGTCACATGAAAACTCTAAAGCCCTGCCATTTCCTGATGCAAATTCCCACTAACTACAGAAGTAGAGCTGCATTCAAACTAATTTTTGGGCTTTGGTAAACAGGGATATAAAACAAAACATTGTCCCACAGGTCAGCTTTGAAAGACCTACTGGGCATGGCAGGTGAAAGATTCTATAGCACCATTTAGTATCCAAAACAGAAAGAAAAAGAGGGGAGGTATACACGGTCTAGTGTGGTCACTGCTGCGATACGGTCCGTTCTGTCCTGACCTGATTTGTGCAGCTCCTCCAGCTGCCCTCTCATGGCCCAGAGCTCTCAATTCTCCAAGTCTAAACCTCTCAGCCTCAAGCATGCAGGGCCTGGATGTGCCAGATGCAGATGGTTCTCTGATGAGGCTGAGTAGACAGTCCTCCCAATAACATGAGCTTCTTCCACACCACCTCGATTGGACAAAGAGAATGATGAGTTACAGGAGGCAAAAGGCAGCTCTGAGAGCAGGAAGGAGAATTTGGCTGGGAGAACGACAGGAAGTTGCAGCAGGCAGTGTCTGGGGTCACCTGGGTTGGGGGAAGTGGGCTAGAAGCAGTAGCAAAGCTTTAACTAATGAGGGAACAGTGTGCCTCCCCTTTCCCCCTTCCCAAATTCCCCAAGAGGAACCCCAGGAACACTGCTCCCTGCTGTCGAACTTCACACTCAAAAACAATAAGCCTAAAGGGAAGAGGTCTCTTCAGGGTCCAAGAAGTACTCATTGAAGGTCTATACTGCCAGGCTTGGCTTCTTGGAATAGCAGCCTCATTTGTGGGTCCGTATGCTGCTGCAGATCTGGGCAAGTCGGCTAGAGAGCTTCTTAATATCTCCCAAGGCCTCTGGATCCAGTTGTGCGACATCGATTCTCTGCAAGTCACTGGCCAATAATGGCACGCTCTCTCCTTCTTCCATGGGCACAGAGAGGAGAATCTCTTTTCTGTCAGCAAGGGGGCTGCCATTCACTGAGATGTTGTAAATCCGCTCTCTGGCTGCTGGAGTGAGCAGGCCTGAATCAAGCCTGGGTGTCAGGGCCTGGAGCTGGTTTCACCACAGCTGGGGCCACAGTGTCCCAACAGCTTGGCCTTTTGTTTTTGCCTGTTCGTTGTATAGACTGGGTTCTCTTCTTGGATGGAGGACACCTTTTGACTCTTCCAGCTTGAGGATTCTTATTTTCTACTTCTTCTTCCACTATCATTTCATCCACTTGTATTGCTTTTCGTGTTTTGGCAGATTTCAGGGGTGTCTGGATAGCTTCTGCTGTCGGTTTGCTTTTTTCTGTGATATCTGGGTCAGCCTCTGCTGCCTCTTCCATGGCCTGCTTGTTCCCTCCAAGGGCACAGTACTCGAGCCAGCTCATCTCGCGCAGCGCCTTGGGGGCCGCAGGATCTCCATGTTGTGCAGGTTATCCATCTCCTTGAGGAGGTCCTGCCTGTCTGGCTGAATTTGCTTGGATCGGATCTGCACTTCGTGGTCGAACTCCTTGAGAAATGAGACGAGCTTTCGGCTCCGCAACGAGTTGGTCTTGGTCGTCCTACTGCTGCCCTTTCTAGCCGGAGCCATGGCGTTTAGGTGTGGCTGCGGGTCCTGAAACAGGGGCAGAAATAAACTGGGCTTGCTCCAGCTGAGAGGGACTCTCATATTCTTTTTGTACTTCTCCAGCTGGTATGCCCAGAGGAAGAGCTTCATTCACATATATGCACCACAAAGCTGGGGGAAAGGGACATGAAACACAGTGCTTCAGTCCAAGAAACTACAAAAAGCAAGATATACTCTTCGCTAGAACTCTCCAAGCAGAACCATGTCTTATATGTTTGCAAATATATTGAAAGTTGGACAGTATGTTCACAGTCTAAATTTATTAGGACACCTGGATTTTGCTGTCAATAACCAACCCTACCTGGTTCCTTTTCTTCAGGTTTCAATCCTGTCCTATTCTATGCCAATGGTTCTCATTACTAAAATCGCCTGAGGTGCTTTAAAAATATACAGATATCCAGGCCCTGCCCAAAGGCAATTTTCATTTAATTGGGCTGGGGTGGGTCTCAGGCATCAGTGTTTTTCAAAGGTCTCCAGGTGGTCCCAATGTGCAGCCAAGGTTACGAATCAATGGTCTATTGTCTATAATAGTCCCCAAATACAACTATTTCTCACCTGCGGTAACTGTGATAACTTCTTAGCACTTCCCTGGTTCCTAGCCTGGGGTACATGGCAGACTCATCTCTGCAGTTTTCTAAAAATTCATATGCCCTATTTTGGACCTATAAATCTGAATCAGAAGGCATCGTTTAAGATCTCCACAAATTCCTATTTAGAATGATGGAAATATTTTGGTAATGGATAATGATGATGATAGCATAACACTGCAGTTAACAGCACTGAAATATATATCTGAATACGATTAAAAGGGGAAATGTTAGGGTGTATATATGGTAACAGAATAAAAATTTTTTTAATCCATGGAAATACCCTACATAAACAATGAACCCTAAGTTAAACCATAGATATTACTTAATAGTACAATTATTATAATATGCGGTCATCAATTGGAAGAAATGCTCCACACCACTGCAAGGTGTTGGTGGTACATGGGAATCCTGTATTTTGTGCATTTTTGTTATTAAAACCCACAACTTCTCTAATAAAGGGGAAAATAATGTACATATATATGTATTAACTCGCTAAAAAATTACTGAAGGAACTCTGAGAATGATTTTCAAGCACTGGTCATGGTCACAATATGAGAATTTTTAAAAATGCATAGTCCTGTTATTTTACAGCATGCATGTTTCTGGGGTAATTATATAACAAATGAAATAGCATTTTCTAAGAAATTTCAAATTGACAACTTTTTACCAATGACAACTGTTGTTTACATAAATTACATATACTTGTGGTTTGTTCAATGAACTATGATGGAGCTGAAGAAATAGCCACTATTTTAGGGTGCTTCATAAGATCACTATTGATCGTTCAGCACCCCAGGGAACATTACTTTCTGACCTGGTTTTGAATTGGTGAACAAATCCACCTTTGGATGAGCTAGAGAAGCTGGAGGGACAAGAAGAGGCATAAAAATATTGAGGTAGGGCTGGCCAAGCCAGGAGGGATTCGAAGGGGCAGAACCTGGAAGGGAGAACAATTGCCAAAGTGCAGCCCAGTGAGGAGAGGAGGGCATGCAAGGGTGTGGCTGGCAATCCAGAGCAAAATGAAGGGAAACATTTGGGAAGATGATGGCAGCAGAGATCAGAATTGTGTGATCAAAGGGCCTGAAGGACAAGAGGGACGTAATGGAAGACTCCAGAGAAGTAGAAGTTATTCCAGGAAACATTTGACCCATGGGCACTTGTGTAAGATGGATTCTTATGAATTCTCTAACTTAATAAGAACACATCTTAGAGCCTTAGCTATGAAATTATATATATAAATTATGAATATATAAAAATTATATATCAAGTATGAATATATATCTTCATAATTGCCTGGCCTCCTCCAGGAACACAGCTTCTAAATAAATTTACTTTTTCCCATGATGAGCCAGTTTTTTTAATCTATATTCTTTAATACGAAAGAACAAATCTCCACAGATAACAGTAATGCCACTGTGGCTGAGAAGCTCTGATTTTGGCATCTAAAATCTAAACTGATTTGGTGTATCCTGCAAGACCGTCCATGAACAGACCCCGGGCCTATTTCATCCTCAGTGAGGGCCTCACACGCCTGCCTGTTTCACACTCTGGGGAACAAACTGCACTCTCTAAAGTGAAACCCAGTCCTCTCTTTTTTCCCACCAAAGCTCAGTTTCCCTCTAAATCTCTGGCCACTCCTTTTCTGTCTCTTTTGCAATCTCATCTTCCTCTAAAATGGAGTCATATAAGTACTCAAGGCTCTTAATCACAGTGGTCACTCAACATTTATTTTTCATGAATTAATAAACAAACATGCCATGTTTTTTTTTTCACAGCATGATTTACTCTCTGCTTTTCTCCCCCACCCTCTTTCCAATTTTTAATCTCCTATTTGTCATTTAAAATTCAATTCACTTACCCACTTCTTTATAAAGTAAGTAGTACAGGTAGGCCATCCCTGCATCAAGTATTCATAGGATAAGCTGT
Source organism: Cabassous unicinctus (assembly GCA_029593785.1). Classification (NCBI taxonomy): domain Eukaryota; kingdom Metazoa; phylum Chordata; class Mammalia; order Cingulata; family Chlamyphoridae; genus Cabassous; species Cabassous unicinctus. The sequence continues at coordinate 12,830 of JAQZBX010086916.1, forward strand.
ATTTGTAGAGCCTATTATGAATGATCACTTGTTTACCCATCTGTCTTCTCCCAGTAACCAGTGAAATCCTTTAGGGTGGGGTGATGGAAGAAATCCATGGAA
>JAQZBX010086917.1:0-12933 GCA_029593785.1 Cabassous unicinctus
AAAAAAATTGAGGAAATGTTGTCAACTAGTTTAGAAGAGCAGAAGCAATTGGCCCAACTTATAAAAGAGAAAAAATTTTTTACTGAAAAGCTTAAAGGAAGAAGTTCAGTGCTCCAGGAGGCATTAGATAAATGTATTTAAAACTTAAGGAGAAATGAAAATTTGCAACAAACCATAGAGGAAAAAGACAGAAGTCTTGCATCCATGAAAGAAGACACCAATCATCTGAAAGAAGAACTGGAAAGACTCAGGGAACAGCAGAGTCGAGCTGCACCTGTGGCTGAGCCCAAAACTCTAGACATTATTATAAAACTGGAATCTGAGGTATCTCAACTGAATGTAATAAAGAGTGGTCTTGAAGAGGAAATAAAACATCATCAAAAGACACTTCAAGATGAAAACCTGAGTAAGATGCAACTACTTCAGTCTTTACAGGAACAGAAAAAGGAAATGGAAGAGTTTCAATACCAGCATGAGCAAATGAATGCCACTTCTTCCCAGCTCTTTTTAGAGAAAGATGAGAAAATTAGGAATTTGGAAAAAAAACTATTGAACAAGTCAGCACCTGGTTGCATGAGCGAAGACAAGGCAATCAAACAGAGAATTCTGATGGTTTTGCAGAAACAAAAGTTCAGAGCCTTCATATAGAAAATGGAAGTGAAAAGCATGATTTATCTAAAGGTGAAACTGAAAGATTAGTAAAAGGGATAAAAGAACAAGAATTGGAGATTAAATTTCTAAATGAAAAGAATATATCTTTAACAAAACAGATCAAAAATCTGTCCAAAGATGAGGTTGTTAAACTAACTTAGATAATCCAGCAGAAAAATTTGGAAATATAAGCTCTTTGTGCAAGAATCTCTTCAGCTTCCTACACCCAGGATGTTGTTTACCTTTAAGAGCAACTGCAGGCCTATGTCCTGGAAAGAGAACAAGTATTAGCTGTTTTGAGTGAGAAGGCTAGGGAAAATAGCCACCTAAAAAGAGAATATCACAAAATAACGGACATAGCTGTTGCAAAAGAAGCAGCCCTTAATAAGCTGCAAAATAAAAATAAAACTTTTTTCCACTAGACTTGAAAGTAGTGGCCAGGACATGTTTAGAGAAACTGTGCAGAATTTATCATGTAACATTTGAGAAAAGGACATTGAAATAGATGCATTAAGTGAGAAATGTCAGACTTTATTGACAGTTTTGCAGACATCCAACACAGGTAAAAAAAAGTTGGAGTTGTTAACAGTAATCAGGTTGAGGAGCTACTACAGGAACACGATAAATGAAAACAACAAGTAAAGAAAATGGAAGAGTGGAAACAACTAGTGATGACCATAGTACAAAATATGGAGCATGAGTCTGCCCAAGTAGAGGAAGAACTTCATCAACTTCAGGTCCAGGTTTTGGTTGACAGTGATAATAATTCTAAATTACAGGTAGACTTTACTGGCCTAATCCAAAGTTATGAGCAGAATGAAACCCAAATCAAAAATTTTGTTCAGGAATTAGCACAAGTTCAGTACAGCCTAGAGCAGCTTTGCAACACCAAGGATCTTCTTTTAGGAAAACTTGTCATTATTTTACCACAGCTCACCTCTGGACCATCACTTATTTCACAGTTAGTAGAATCTCTTGAGGCAGTTAAGTCTGATATACTGACTGGGTCTTCTAAATTGCTTCAACAAGATTTAGAAGAGTTAAGAAAATCACTGCAGGAAAAAGATGCAACAATTAGAACTCTACAGGAAAAGAATCACAGATTATTTGATTCAATTGCTGCCACCTCAGAGCTAGGAAGAAAAGAACATGAACAAAATGATTCAGAAATTGAACAGAGTAAGGAAAAACAAGATGCTTTTTCAAAAATTACTTAAGGAAAAAGAACTCTTAAAGCCAAAATTCATCAATCACTTTCTCTAAATGAAAATTTCACTAACAAAGTGAATGAAAATGAACTTTTGAGGCAGGCAGTGATAAACCTAAAGAAGAGAATATTAATTTTAGAAGTGGACATTTGTAACTAAAAAGGGAAAATGAAAAAACAGTATAAACAGCCAGGGTAAAGGAAACAGAATATCAAGCATTACAAGAGAATAACATGAAGTTTTCCATGGTGCTGCAAGAAAGAGAGTTTGGATGCCTGGCAATGAAGGAGAAGGCTCTTGCTTTTGAGCAACTATTAAAAGAAAAAGAACAGGACAAGACTGGGGAGTTAAATCAGATTTTAAATGCAGTTAAGTCAATGCAAGAGAAGGCAGCTGTTTTTCAACAGGAGTGAGACCAAGGCGTGTTGGCCCTGAAACAGAAACAAATGGAAAACAGTGCACTACAGAATGAGGTATAACATGTATGTGACAAAGAATTACACTTAAATCAGGAGATAGAGAGATTGCACAACCATCTTTTAGAATCAGAAGGCTCTTACACTCATGAAGCTTTGGCTGCAGAAGATAGGGAGACTAACCTAAGAAAGAAAGTCAGAGTATTGGAAGAGAAGCTACTTTCATCCTCTAATTCAATGAAGCAAGCAAGTCATCAAGCCAGTTTGCAGGTGGAGTCATTGCAGGTTCAATTGAATGCAGTCTCCACACAGAGGGATGAAACTGCACATCAGCTTTCCATCTCACAAGAACAAGTAAAGCAGTATGCTCTATCACTAGCTAACCTGCAGATGGTACTAGAGCATTTCCAACAAGGGGAAAATGCAATGTATTCTGCTGAACTAGAAAAGCAAAATCAGCTTGTAGTTGAATGCAAGAAAACAGCTGAAAATCTGGAAGGAAAACTGGTGTCATACAAGGAACATTTGGATGAAGTGAATGCTGCATTGGACTCAGCATCAAGACTTACAGAACAGTTAGATTTGAAGGAAGAACAAATTGAAGAACTTAAAAGACAAAATGAGCTCTGACAGGAAATGCTGGATGATATACAAAAGAAATTGATGAATTTAGTAAACAGCACAGATGGAAAAGTAAACAAAGTCCTAATGAGAAACCTCTTCATTGGACATTTTCACATGCCAGAAAACAAATGTCATAAAGTGTTAAGATTAATGGGAAGCATCCTGGGTATCAAAAAGGAAGAAATAGAGCTATTATTCACTGAAGATCTGGGTGGAGTTGCTAGGTGGATGAGTGGGTGGCTTTGAGCAGGATCAAAAAGTGTTCCCAACACACCTCTGAGACTGAATCAAGAGACTGTACTTAATAGTCCTTTTTCTGAAATTTTTAAATTTCTAGAAACAGTCTCATCCATCTGTCCCACCACCAAAGCTTTCTGTTCATGATATGAAAGCTCTAGATTCACCAGGAAGGACAAAATTCACCAGAAAATGTCCCACCACATTTAAAAGATACAGCAGGGTCCAGAACCAGTAGAAGAGCAGATGTGAATCCATTCTTAGCTCCCTGCTCTGCAGCTGTGCCTCTTATCAACCCAGCTGGACCTGGAACTGGAGAGCCTGGGAATCTTCTTTTGAAAGCCTTTTCAGATTAGTTGCCCACATTTACACTTTTGCCATGTTACCTGAAAACAGCGCTGGAGTTGTATTGACTTTTAAAGCACTAGATGATTCTCAAACCAGAAAAAATACAACACTTTAAATCAGGCAAACCAACCCTGAATATTATGTGTATACATTTTATCACAATGTGGCCTTTTGGAAGAAGTCATGTATTTGTTTATAGTTGTACTTTCTCTAAATTTAATAAAAATATCCTTAACACTTTTAGAAATTGCAGATGTCATTAAAGATTGTTTGCTATATAATCTGCTTTTTTTCCCTCTGATTTGAACCCATTTAAACTAAAAACATTTATCTTTTATCACAACTTACATAAAGAAAGAGAAAGAAATGCAAATAGCCATATATCAGCTCTTTATTTCCTTCTCTAATTTTTAAGAGACAAGCCCTATGTTTAGTTGCCCACAGTGAACTCCAGGAGACAGTAGATTCTGGAGGGGAAGGCAGGGATCCTGACAGAGATAGGCAGGCATCTTCACCATGTGGCAGGACCTGATGATCACCAGTAACTTACATTGGTGAGAATGCATCTCTGCTGGTGCACTGATTTGGACATTTCACAGCCTCAGAACTGTAAGTTTTACACTAAATAAAACTCTATAATGATTTACTCAAATTAACTAAATGTGTCAGGAAGGATTCCTGAGTATTCTATGCATTGGATTTGTCTCCCAGTGCTGGACAAGGCTGATGACATCCAAGCTACAGGTCAAGGAGGTTAGATGGGGAGAGTGTGATGGTAAGGAGGGGTTACTTGCAGGGTCCAGTGTTTCCTCTCCTAGGAACACCCTGCATCACCTCTTTCACTCTGATTGATATATATTCAGTAACTTGATGGAAGCCTATGCAAGAGGCTCTAAGAATCTGCTTCTGAAACTGCTCCTTCCAGAATTAGCCCTGGGATTCCCAAACCCATGGTCTTTCCTCTCTATCCTGACTCTGTACTCCTGTGCTCCCCTCCCCCTGGGCCCCTTCACAGTGACTGCATGGCGACTGTCACCACCCTCTCCATCAAGACACCTGCTTTGGCACCAGGAAGACATGACAGTCTTGTTGACATCATAGCCCATGTCTGCTCATAAATACCTCCATAGCCTCTCAATCCCCTTCCCTCATTCCATGTGCCACCCCCTTGAGGTCCAACCATGTTCATCTCACCCATTTCCCCATATCCAGAAAATCCATTCCAACAGCCCATTGCTAACACACTAGAGCCTGCTTAATAAATTGTCTTTATGGCTCAAGCTGTTGCTCTGTTTCCACCTCAGCTCCTTGTGAGAAACCTATGCCTGATTCAGGAGTTTCAGATCACTCAACTTCATAGCCTCTAAGAGCTTCCTGTCTTACATAGTGATACTAATATGCAAAATGATGGGATTGGCATATTTAAACTACTCTGTTCCTTCCCTTCACTGTACCAAATGGGTTTATCTCATTTATTATTATTATTTTATTGTTGTGTAAGCAGTAATTCTAAGTGATGACAACATTTAAATAAGTTATGAGTTTTACCATGGAGTACTATCACTGACCTACAATAGCCACTTAATCTGAATGTTTTGGAATTTCTGATTGATATTGATCTATATCTCCTTTGACCACATTTTATATATATACATAGAGAGATATAGAGGTAGAGAATGAGTTCCAGGGTCCAGCCTCTGTGCATGTGCAGGTATGCAGACCAAGTGAGTTTCTCTCTCTTCGGAAAATGCTGAAATCCCATAAACTGCAGCACAGGGTGTCTCAAGAGTCATATGTACTCCATGGGATGGTAAAAAGCTGAGTGCCCTTCCCAAGAATATCTAATGAACTTGATGCCCTATAACAGAAACACTTGAGATCTGAGGACTCAGTAGTTAAAAGGCTAGAAGGCAAAGGCAATGAGGGAGGAAGTGTGAGACCAGAACCAAGTCTGCCCTTCAGGGAGCCCAGGAGGGGGCTGGGTTGGGTGGGATCAGGACAATCAAGCATAAGCTCTTCCCAGGAGCAGGGACAGGGGATGCAGGGAAAAGGCTTCCTGCCAGGGTCCTGGGCTACCTCTCTCATCTCACCTCCCCAGCTTCAAGTTTATGGCTCCTTTTCTGACTCTGAAAATCGTGTTATATTTTTAGGGAAAATGTCCATCAGATGTGGGCAGAGCCTACATTGTCACTGAGGAAGAGGGAAGACACCAAAACTTTCCCTTTTGTAATTATTCTGTGACCTGGCAGCCCCAGCATGGACCCCAGTGCCTTTCCTCATCTGACTCAGTAGAGACCTGAAGGAGATGATTTAACACAGAGTTTAGTGGGTTCAAGAGGGAATGAAGAGAAGTTATACAAGTTAAAATAGTTAAGCCATGAATACTTTCTAACACTGATTGTGGTGACGGTGATGCATATCGGTGAATAAAATGAATACCTTGGAATTATACACTTTAAATCTTTGATCTTTAAGGTGTAACTCGACAAACCTATTTTAAAAAGGAGAAAATATATTGCCTGGAGAAAAGGGAAGGGCCAGAGGCATGAATGATTTAGGCAGAAGAGAGAAATTGGGGGAGTTCACTATCCAGTTTGTAGTAATGGTTACATGTATTCACATATATCTGTATATATAATTCCTTGTTTTTTATTCAATAAAATATTCACTAGAAAAGGAATAGATTTTAAATAATTTTATACTCTAATTTAATTCTGGCAAAGGGAGAGGTTGATACAAAGGTGAAAGCTCTCTTGCATTTTGATGTTCTCAGGGTAAATTCCAACATCCTGGAGTTAACTTGAGCCATTAACCTGAAGTTTCTGGGTGGCTCTGACCCTCCTCAAGGTGTTGACATTGTCCCAAAACATGAATATGCTGTGTTCCCTATTTACTTATATCTCCATTGATATCCTGCAATATATTTTGTGGTCTTAGGAGGAAACTTTAAGATATGGTATTGTTTTATTTCTCTTAGGTATTTGATATTTTTGGAATGATTGCTAGTTCTGTGGCTTTGTTTTTAAATTATATGTATTTGTTGCTAATATAAAGATATATAATTGATTTTTATTGATTTAACCTGTGTCCAAGATTATTAATGAAGCTTATTAACCTTGTGTCCTTACTGAATTACCTTATTAATTCTTTTGTATTTCTGTGTTTTAAATTTCTTTCTGTAAACACAATCATGTCATGTTTGTCCCACTCATGATTTCTAAAGGATGCTTAAAATATTTATCATTTGTTATATAACATTTGTTTGTAAATGGTTTTTATTTTTATTAAATAAATATTATCTTTTCTTCCTATTTTTTGATGATGAAATATTTCTCTTAATTACACAAATTGGTTTTGTTGAATTTTGAGTGTTAAAGCATTGTAAATCTAAACAAATAATTCTTTGTGAAATATTATTATTTTATAGGTAATGTATTTGATTTGTGAACAATTCTTTAGAGTTTCTGAATCTAATTTTATGAGAGACAAAGGTCTGTAATTCCTTATTCCTATGATGAGTTTCCCAGTTTTTTGGCTCAAAGTTATGTTGACCAAATGAATATTCTTTTATTTTCTATAGAAAGTTCCTATGAGCTCCGTGACACAACTAAGAAGTGGTTAAGCTCTTATTAAGTTGTAAGAGGCATATATAAAATGTAGATACCAAGAAGGTAATAATTCTTAATGAATATTTATAAACTGAGCATACCATGTGACCAGAATACAGAGCAAGAAGCATGCTCTTAGCAGCTTCTGGAGATGACCTCATCCAACTACAGTCAGGGCTCTCAGTGTGTTTCTTAAGGCCCCATGTTGTTTTCTGTGGTATTTGTCCCTTTGTGTCCATTCCTGTCAAACTTTCCAGTTTGTAACTTTGCCAGAAAACCAACTGACACATTGTAATTGAAATTTGAGTTTATCCCTGATGAAAATTTTGACCCATACCTTGCTCATCAATATATGAGTAGTACACAGAGGCTATGAATTGGTAGGAAGTTCTGGAAATGAAATGGTATGAAATGCTGGAAACAGTAGTTTCCATCCCACTGTGTCACAGATTGTTTTGCATTTCATGGCTGCTGGCTCTTCACATGAAGAATCATGATGAGTTTTTGGCAACATTCAATTCATAAGTAATGACAAGTCAGGGTGCAAAGGAGTTTCCAGACAGAGTTCATGTTTACTTTGGCAAGAGAAACTGTCTGCTTCATTAGGGTCATATGAAAACCTCAATTTTATCATCTCTTCTGTTCTCATGTTCCTCTATTCTTCATAGAGCAAAATACTTATTTATTTGGAAGATTATTTGGAAGCTTTCCTCTACCCAAATCCTCCAGTTCACAGAAAACTAACTCCAGGAGCAAGCAGACTGTGTAGTCCAGAGAGAACACTAGAGGGCACCATCAGCTACACAGTCCTGTACCAGGGCATGAGTTGAATTATTTCATTCCAAATCACCCTGGAGAGACTTCTTGAAAAGTACCACATCCCATCTTCTTCCAGATATAACCTGTAAACAACTCAAAAAACTGCTATGATCAGTATGATAAACATTCTTGATTTCAATACAAATCCATCCTCTTCATATCTCATTTTAAAACAACCTCCTTTATCTTGAAATACAGCTTAATAAGTGTTTAACCACTTCTTAGTTGTGTCACAGTGTTCATAGGTACTTTCCATAGAAAATAAAATAATATTTTGTTTTCTTTGAATTATCTCTTCTGTTAGTTTATCCTGGTTTGCTTTGCATAATTCTATCAGCTCTTTGAAAATTCTTCCACATCAAACTGAGAAGTAAATGCTATAATTTCTAGGGCATAATCTAGTTTTAAAAGTTGATACCAAGCCAGGAAATTTAACATTGTAAATTTCAAGAAAATGTATTAGTATTTAGACTGAACAATCCCCTCCAAGCTAGAGAAAGCTGTTCTGATTGTCCAGAGAGTCAGAGTTCAATGATGACATGGTCCCCCCAGTATTTCACTACCAGTGCTGGTGCCCACTGTGTTCATATCCAGGTTTCCTCCAGCTTTCACAATGGAGTCTGAGCAGGGCTGCCTCCCACCAAGCCTGAGTTAGCTTCTTCTATTGAGTGTATGAGTTGAAAGATTATCTGTCACCATGACCCCATTGTATTAGTTTACCCACCTGTCTTCCTGGCAAGTCAATTACTTCAGAACACGTGTATCCTTACCAAAACTGATGACTATTTGTACCTGGGTTTGCTTTTGATAATCAGCCCATCTTCTGAAAACATTCTTCAAACTACTGCAGGACTGATGACTTGACATGAAATCTTCAACTATGTCATCTGAAGTCCGGCAATCTGGTTGCTGTTGAGGGATAGGCCTGGGAAACATGACAACAGGTCCTAGTCACTTCCATCTTGTAGCATTCACAGAGGCAGCTGGGCCAATAAAACAATAGAAGTCCACGTTAGACTTCCTACAAAGGGGTCCCTAGTAACCTATATTCAAGTTTCTGACTCTATTTCATATAACTGAGATCATACATATTTTTAATTTTTATCTGTTCTATTCCACTCAACATGGTCTCTTTGAGTTCCATCCATGTTGTGGCATGTTTCAGAACTTCATTACATTTTATATTCTAATAAAATTCCACTGTATGTGTATATCACATTGCAATTATCCATTCATCTGTTCATGGCCTTATGGGTTGTTTCCACCTTTTCACAATTGTAAATAATACCACTTTGTATGTATATCTGTTTAGTTCCTGTTTTAATTCTATTAGGTGATTACCTAGGAAGGGGGTTGCCAGGTCATTTCAACAAAATCTTTTTTTGTTGTACAAATATCCAAAGTAGGACACAACAATTTTAGCTATCATATCTCCTAATCACTTGTGGCCAGTGATTGTTTATATATTATGTTGCTTTTCAGTGGACTATTCTATAAATGGCAATTAGATCAAGGTGTTTGAAAAATTCTATTCCTATTATCTATGTCTGCCATTATTAGCTTCCTAGTTATTGAACAATTGCATTGAGTGGAATGTTGATGTTTCCAACTACAATGTGCATTTGTCTATTTCAAAGATCAGTTCCATCAACTGGGATGTGGAGAATAAGCCCCTTCATGACTATGCAATATCAATCTTGATTAGTAATAATCATCATTTGGAAAACTCTACTTTGTCCTAAAGTAATATTGAGACTCTAACTTTCTTTTGATCCATGTTTTCATGGCATATATTTACCCAAATCTACTTTTTACACTTTGATGCATTTAAATTTAAAATGGCTTTCTTTAAACAGCATATAGTAGAGTAATTGTCTGTTGCAACAAAGAACAGTTAATTTCAGTTTTTCCAGCTTTCTTGTTTTTTTATAAGAATAAAGGAAATTTTTTCTCAGATTCCTATGTAATCAAGTTTAGCAGTAACTTTTTCTATAAAAGTTTAAACTTGGAAACTTTCCTAGTTTCTAGAGATGACTAAATAAATGCAGTGTGCTATAAGTAAACATTGGAAAACCACTCAGCATCAAAATCAGTGAATGCTTGATACATACTCAAGAGGGTGGAAACTCAAATGATTATTCTGAGACATAGAAACTTACCAAAAGTACATACTGTAGAATTCAATTTATGTAAATTCTGGAAGATACAGACAAGACAAAAAATAATATCAGTACATGCATTTGGACAGAATAGGAAGAGGGAATGGTTTGGAGGGAGGAATTAAAGATGTATAAGAGGAAACTGTGGAAGCTGGTGGATGTTTTCCCTATCTTTATTGTGCCTATGAATAATGGGTGTACAAATGTCCTTACTTACCAAACTGGAAACAAAAAATGTATGCAGTTTATTGCAGTTAAATTAGACCTCAGCAAGGCTGTTGTAAATTGAATATATTTTTACATAAAAAAAAAATAGAAAGACTGGCAATGACATGTGAATTATCAGGGGCCCCTACAAATTCATCTGCATGAACCCTAGTAAACTATATATTCTTTAAGTAAATACTAGAATACAAACTCACACCATAATAGAGATAGGTTTTCTGAAAACCTTACTCAGAGTGTCACAATCTGTCCTGGTTAAGGGGACAACAGACCCAGACTCTGGGGTTCTCTCTCACCAGATATGAGCTCTTGGGTGCATCACACAATCCTTCTATGTTTCTGTTTGGAGATTGACATCTATAAATTGGAGGTAAAATTGCCACCTACTTCACATGATTTGTCAGCTTTTGTTTTAAAAAGAAGGAATATCATCATGTTAATCATTGTGATATTAAATTCTTTGTTTATATATTTTGCTTCCAGGATCTGGATCACATATTATGCTCATTCTAACAGTTTGTACCCTAAGACTGCTCTTTTGTTCTTTTATTTACCCTAAAATTTTTGTTGAAAGCTAGACCTGTTGCATGAGACAGTAGATATTGCATTATTTTATTTCCTTTATTGTTAGTTTTTAAAATGATAATTCCTTTTTCCTGCTTTGATATGATCACACTCTACCTTCTGCTAGGCCTTTATTGTGGGGGTTCCATGAGTGTAATTGTGGCTGACTTGGAGTTTACTGTTGCCATCTATACCTAAGTTGAATTTTTTTTTGTTCTGTACACCAAAATGTAAGTTTCCTTTAATGATAGCTTGTTTTTCTCTGCCTGTTTGGCTTGGGATCATTTATTTGTATTCTCTGCTGAGAGAATTCCTCTTTTTCTGCTTTTCCAAGTCAACTCCTCTTTTATTCTTTTTGTAGTTTTACATCTGTGAAGTGGAGGTAACATTGATACTTATTTCCATGTTCAGCATGCTTTTGTAAAAATGAAATAAAATGATTGGCATGTGTTTAGCTCAACACAACCACACAATAAGAAATCACATTTTCCTGAATGCTACCACTGCCAACTCTACCAGGACACTCTGTCCCCTCTGAAAGCATCCAACCCCAGATCTTAATTATGGTAGGAGGAAATGAAAAATGGGTCCCAAACACAGCTGATTAAAACCAGCCCAGCCCTGGCCCTTCAGCTCTGGGAGAGGAGACCCAGCCCTGGGGTCCTGAGGTGTTCACATTCATTGATAGGAAGCAAACATAAATGATTTACCAGTTCTTGACCACTGAGCCAAGATACAGGTACAACGGCAGGTGCAATGGGATCATAGGATCATTGAGCCTGGGGGGGTGGGTATTACCATGGCCATGTGGAGGGAAAAGGCTGGACCACTGAAACCAGAGTCCAGAACCAAGGACAGATGCAGGGGAGCTCAACACTACAGTTTATAGAGGACAAGATGTGAGGCAAATGCAGGGAGAGCTCAGAATCATGGACCCCAGCCTCCAGAGCCAAGGCAGGTGCAGGGGTACTCAGCAACTTGGAGTTCAGGGGCAAGGACTAAAATCAGTGCAGGACTAGATCAGGATCACTGAGGCCAAGGCCAGATGAAGGAGAAACTCAGGGCCATGGAGCCAAGGGGTCAGAAACAGGGGTAGGTGGAAGTCAGAAGCACTCATACCTGGGACCAGGACAGGGGGCAGGTGCAGAGGAGCTCAGGACCAATAATCCAGGGCCAGAACTAGGGACAAGTGCTTGGGGTAAAAGAAGCATGTAGCCTAGGGGACTGGAACAGGAGCAGTGCAAGAGGAGACTAAGAAAGCTACATTTCAGCATAAGACTTCTCTATTCATTTTATGATAAGGGTCAAGTAAACCTGGTTTTGACTCTGCTATGTGGCTTAAGACAGAGGTTCAGTGAAATTTCATTAATGCAATTAAATTTGGGTAATTTCATTGATAAATAAAAGCTAAAATGTTATGTGACACAATATACACAGAAGTTCATCGACATGAATTGATGTAATCAAATGCCAACCTCACATTCAATGCAAAAAACAGGGAGATGTGGAAATATGTCACCCATGAAAAATGCACTTTGATATACAGCACAGTGTCTCCACAGTTACAAAATTCACTCCCCTGTGGATTCCATTTTCTTGCTGGCACCTCTCCTCACAGCACCTCCATGCATAAACTTTCTGAATTACTCTTGTACCAGATACAAACTTTGGAACATGCCTTATGATGTTCTTCTGAATCCACAAATCCTGCCATAATCATGATGACTTTAGTGTACTGGTGAATTTCTTTTCACCTAATGTTATTGCCTCACCAACTTGGAACCAGGCTAGAATTATAAGTCATACTAAATTTATTATTTAATCATTAACTAGTAATATTGACTAGCCAGGTTGTAATATGCTTCTTTCATGTTCTGTTCATGAGATGATAATTTAGAAAGACATATTCAGAGATGAGTGGATCAAAGTCAATCAATGTTCAGGTGAGGGGTTTGACCTGCACCAGTAGCACAGGTGTGACATTAACACATCTGATGGGGCATGACCAAGGCAAATGGTGTCTGAGCAAATGGTGGACAAAGGTGAGGGCACATACAGGTCCTTTCTGCCCCCC
>JAQZBX010086918.1:0-12927 GCA_029593785.1 Cabassous unicinctus
GGAAGAGTTTAATGACACAATGACATATGTTAGCTATAGTCCCTGTTCTCTCCTAGCTAGCACTGGGGTCAGAGCCTCCTCAAGAGACCTTACCTACATGTCCCTGGTGCTGGAAATGGGAGACTGCACTTAGTAACTCTCCAGGTCAGGTAGGCAGTTGTAGCAAAGTTCCTGATTCATCATCGTGAATCCAGCCTGGCCTGCTTTAGGTCACAGGTGCAGACTCTTACGTGCTCAGCTCCCTAGCTCTCTGCATTATGCTCCCACCTCCTGTGGCAGCTCTTCCCATCACCTCTCTGTGCAGGTACCACCATCTTCCCTGCTACGCACTTCTCTCCCCACTTAGCCAAACAATGCTTTGCATCCTCTATTCTCCATTATTTTAGTTCTAATACTTCTAAAATTTAAACACAAGACAGTTATTTGGCCAATGCTTAAAATTATCTTACCAGAGTTCCAGATTTTGTATTCATTGTATATGAGCTGTTGGTGCTTTGGGAGCCAAGTTTTGAATTATCCAGCAAACGAATGCCATCTTTAAACCACGTGTATTCAGGAGCTGGGTTTCCTTCTTTCTCCTGACATCGTAGCTCGACCACAGTTCCACTCAGAGCAGAAGTGGGTACTTCACACGATGGCACCGCTGGAGCCACTGAACAATGGAAGTCAAATGGTACTGATTATTTACAAGCCAAACAAGGACTTCAACAGCCAGGTAAAAATGTACTCATTGGACACCTGTAACAGAGACAGGCTACTTGCTCAACAAATCAATTTCCTTTCTTCCAGAGCCCCCAGCTAGACCATATTTGCTAGTTCCCTTGCAGCTAGATGGGATCAAATTCATGAGTTTTGACCAGTGGAACATGGGTAAAAATTATATATGCCATTTCCAGGCCTGATACATAAGCACCTCTTACATGATCCTTCATTAACTCATGCCCTCTTTTCCCGTACCATTACCAAGTAGTTGTCAACACCCACGGTGACCTTGGAAAGACATGTTTTGAAGATGTCAGAACCTATATTACCTTGAATCTCTAAAGATTTATCCAAATACAGCAATACAGCTCCACCATCTCCCCCCTCCTGCCCTGCCATCTCTGCCTTAACTGATAGAGTTTACGTAAGTGAAAAACTTTTATTGTTTTATTACGTTAGAGAGTTCAGGGCTCATCTGTTAAAACAGCAAGCATTACCTTGGTTGATTGATACAATACCTATTCTGTTTTAGAGAAATGATTTCTACTTATTTCCTCACCTAGGGCTTTAATGATTTATTACAAACCATATTCAACAGTAGTCAAACCTAAGTATATTTTTCAGGCCTGGTACTCAAACTGAAATCCCATTCTGTCTAGAGCTGGCCAAGCTGGAGAATATCTGCACCAGGAGCTAGGGATATTCTGGCCCCAGACTTTTTATTTTATTTTTTATTATTTTTATTTCTTTGTTTTTATTTTGGCCCCAGATATTTGTAAAGTCAACCAGACTTTACTAGATAACCTAATATCCAGGAAAACCCAGAACTAATTGTGGTGGGATAAATTCCAAGATGGTGTCCCAAGATTTCTGGCCCTGGGGTACACTCAGTTGAGTAAATAACATTCATTCAGTCAATCAAACACTAATCTAAGCACTACTGTGAAAGGGTTTTGAAGATATTATTAAGGTCCCAAACGCATTGACCTTAAGATAGGGAGATTACATGGATAGGCCTGACCTAATCACATGAACACTTATAAAAGAGAATTCCCTCTAGTTGATCACAAGAAGACAAAAACCAGAAATTCAAATCACAAGAAGGACTCGATATACCTTTGCTGACTAGAAGATGAAGGGGCCAAGTGTTAAGGAATGTGGGAATCCCCAAGGAGCTGAAAGTTGCCCTCAGGCTGACAGCCAGCATGGAAATGGGACCTCAATCCTACAGTTGCAAGGAGCTGAGTCCTGCTAACAACAAGAATGAGCTGGGAGGGCATTTTTCCCTAGAACCTCTGGATGAGAACTCAGCCTGATTGACACCTAGATTTCAGTCTTGTGATACCCTGAACAAAGAACCCGACACATCATGATCTACACAACTAATATTAACTTAGTATTGTTGTAAGCTGCTAAGTTTGTGATGATTTATTACACAGCAATAGCAAACTAATACAGAGGGTGAATTTCCCGCAAGTTTCTCTGAATTGGATTTTTTCTACATTAGTGCATCACTGGTATTCTAGAAATAGCCTGGACTTCACAGAAGAGGAAAGGGAATTATTTTATTCCATTTGCTTGGTAGCTTATACTAACATCAGTGAAGGAGAAAAGTTCATCAACCTCTATCAGGTTGCTGTCATGAGCTGTTACTATCTGTCAGTGATTCTTAGAGTAACTAAACATAGATTAGTAGTAGTGTAGTACAAGGGAGTATTGACGTTTGATTTAATCACATTTGGACCCAAATTGTGGTCCAGATACTTATTAGCTGTGTAACCCTGTGTAACATTTAAATGTTACCTGTGTAACATTTAACTTCCCATCTGTAAAAGTCAGATTAGCCATGAGGAATAAGTAAAATTACACATGTGAAAGGGCCTAATACATATTAGCTGCATGATAAATACTAATTTCCTTTTTTTTTTTGCCAATCATTTCCAATTCCTCATCCTAAAGACCATTATTTTAATTTTATTTTATTGCTTTTCTATTATTTCCTGTGCTACAATTTTATGGTGGAGAAATGCTACATATGATGCAAACTACTGAAAAATGAACTCCTGGGGAAAATGCCCTTATGTGCAGTGGAGGACCATTAGGAATTACCTCACTTTAAAAAGAAGAGGGATTTTATACTATTGCATTGACAGCGGTAAAATCTCAGCACCCTATGAGGAGATGGGGAGAACCAGCCAGGACATTGCAGGAAAGGTGGTGCCTGTGGTCTCTGTAACTTTACTGAGAGGTGCTCTGAGTTATGTCAGTGTGCTCTTGGACTAGTCCCACATCGTACTCACAGCTGGGGGGTAAAGCGGATGGGGGGGGGCAGGCAGGAGCCACAATATGCATGCACATCACCTAATACTTCCAGAGTGACCATGTCCTCATTCAGGTTTGGGCCTTGCTCAGATGGGACACTAACTTCACAACGATATTGCCCAGCATCATTTCTCGTAACGTTTTTGATCCGTATACTGAAATCTATCATCTCAGCTCGATCTTTAAAATCACCTGGTAGTAAAAGGGAAGACAACAGTGTTAATAATAACATGAGCAACTTTCTATATAATACCTTCCCAAAGTCACTTCATTCCGCCACCAAAAGCATTTGTTTTCCTATTAACAAACTCAGTTAAAAAGTAGTAAGTTAGATGTGTATGATTTTAACTTTCTTTTTTTTGAATGACATACTATTAAAAAAAGAATATTCACTTCCACATTTCCATGTTTTATTTTGACGAATTCAACCCTCGTTCCTGCTCCACCCCCTTTCTAGTACGCTTGTAAAAAAATACTCCTGCCTTCAAAAGACACTGGAAATCCTGGTTTAATTGGCTGGAAAATTGACCTTGTGTGTGGTAGCTCACAAGATACCACAGAAGAAAATATGAGGGGGTTTTAAAAACATTCTTTTGGTTATTTTTAACAGTAACATGAGCCAAATTAAAATGGTGTTTTCTGTAATATGCAGGTGCCAGAATTGGCAGCTGTAGAAAATTGAAGCAAAGTCAGCTGTGTTATTAGCACCTTGCAGCCTGTAGCCTTATCTTTTCTTTTTTCAGCACTGGGAACCAATCCTGGGGCCTTCCAGAGTGGGGAGAGGCTGCTCAATCTCTTGCGCCACCTTAGCGCCCTGGTCTGCTGTGTCTCTTATTGTCTCTCTTCTGTGTCTCTTTTTGTTGCATCATCTTGCTCCACCAGCTCTCCATGGGGGCCAGCACTCCTGTGTGGACCAGCACTCCACATGGGCCAGGATGCTGCTTGGGCCAGCTCGCCCTACAGGCCAGCTTGCTTTTCACCAGGAGGCTCCAGGAATTGAACCCTGGACCTCCCATATGGTAAATGGGGGCCCAATCACTTGAACCACATCCGCTTCCCTGTAGCCTTATCTTGACAGATAAGAACCCAAATACAATGAACTTTAAAATTTTTTCACTTAAGTCTTTAAAATTAAAGAAATACATAGTATTTAAAAATAATGTTTATATTTTTAAAATCATATTTTCAACTTTAAAATTATTTATAATGAGAAATTTCAAGCATCTGCAAAATTGAAGCATAGAGCAAAATGAACCCTGACGTACCCATCACCCAACTATAACAATAATCAATTTATGGTACCCCTAACCATAGGATTGTTTTGAAGCCAATCCCAGACATCATGGCATTTCATCTATCATCATAAATATTTTAAATGAAAAGTTTATTACATGAATATGTAATAGGAAGAGCAAGAGGGAGAAAGAAATAGATAACACATTTTTAAAAAACCAATCAATAACAGTAGTTGTAATTACCTTCCCACAGGTCCTAATATCCTAAGCTTCTTGGTGATGGCCTAGCTTACTAGAGGGAGGTGTGGAAATAGGGTGAAGTTATTACTTCTGAGCCGCTCCCTTCACCCGCACCCTGCAACATCTTTTCTTTCTTTCCCTGTAGTGTTTAATCCAGTAGGCAGTAAGAACAAATGCATTTTGTGTCATTCAAGAGTGAGCTGAGAAAGGAGGGGTCAGGGATTCACTGGGGGTCATCTGCTTCTGTCCTCTGTCCTGTTCTTATGGCTGTTCTGTTTAGGTCTCAATCACTGTTGGTTTTATCTCACACTTATAAAAACACATTTTCAGTCGTCAGCCATGTCCTGCTCTCATTTCTCAGTTAAAGGATTCAAGCTGTACTCGGGGTTCTCTAGCACTCTCCCCATCAAGTCTACAGCCTCTTACCTTGAAGAGCATGTTGAAAGTAGACAAGTGAGATAGTATTCCCAAGTTTCTTCCACTCTAATCTGGAAGGAAGTGTCTTCTTTGGGTATTTACAGTATAAAATAACTTCTAGGAACAAGCAGAAGAATAGTTATTTTTGAATTGTCCCTATGAATCTACATTTTAACACATTTTAAAAAATATCTTGTTACTCCCTCATATTTCTACTCATTCATTCATTCAATCACTCATTCATACTATCTCAACAGGTACAACGTTGGCTTAAACAAAAGATGAGCTGGAAGGGTTATAGATCTTCCATATAATAATTGGGTGGCATTTAGCTCTTTTCCCTAATTCTCTGAGCCTTGGTGTCCATCGGTAAAATAGGATATTTCGAAGAGCTGTTGTTAGCCTTAAAATGCAATAGTATATGCAAAGCACACATGCCTGGACATAGTTAGCACTTAACAAATGGCAGCTATGATTAATTATTTATCTTGTTATTTTCAGTCTCAGTCTTCAAGGAGTTTACAGTCTAGGAGTAGAGGCAGATTAAGATAAGAAAATTTCAGTCCAACGTGCTGAGCACCAGGATGGAGGTAAATGAAGGGTGCATCACACTTAGTGTGTAAGAAAGGCACAGGTCATGTTGGAACCCCAGAGAAGTTTCCCCAATATGCTGCATTCTCATTCAGATCCCTTCTTTGTCCAATCTCTCTGTGAACGCATCAATACAAACTTGATATATTCTTTTAGTAAATCATTGTTTCCTATCCCTACACGTCTACCTACAACCTTCCCTCAATCCAGATAAATAGTTAAGAGCTTTAATCTTGACATCAACTTTAACTGCCTCAATGGATCTCACGAAGGGCACTTTATTACGGGAAATGTACTGCTGTTGACTCACTGAAGAATTCCTGGAACTTCCAAAGGAACCCCTTCTTTTGATTGTCCAAACAAGATGACTACAGGGGGTTGGAAATCCAGTGCTCATCTGCCAACTGCTTCAAGTTGCCAAATAGAAGCCCCTGTTATAATTTTTAAAAATGTTTCAGCCACGTTATCTAGAATGCCAGCCTCCTATTTCTGAGACTTTTTCCTCCCCACAAGATATTTACTTTGATCTAAAAAGCAAACCGTGGAACGGATGCTCACTTTCTTTCTACAGAAATGGGATTTTATTTTCATAAGAATCATATAAGAAGATTTTCATTAAAAGGCCTGCAATGATTCATAATTCAGTCTGAACACAGCATCTTCAACTTGAAGGGAAATTGTGTTAAAATCCTTCCCATACCTCTGATTTTGAGATAAGCAAATTTAATGCCATTTTAAAAAAGAATGCAGGAATTACATGATACAGCAGATTAGAGAGCAATATTTATATATAATCCTAGGTTTTATTAAAAATAATAATATGGTGGTATATGGGGACTCTGTATGATTTTTGTATAAACCTACAACTCTAAGAAATAAAAATTAATTAAAAAATAAAATCCACAGGCATGAACAGAAAGTGTAAAAGAATATGCATGAAAACATTAAGCCAGTGGTGATTTTTGTGCGATAGAATTATAACTTTTTTCTTTTTGTTATAGGTAATTTCTGTTTTAGTTCCACATGTATTGCTAGAAATAGAGAAACAGAACAGAAGCTAGAGTAAAATAGAAAGTAGAAAAAAGAAAAGAAAAGCAATGGGAAAAAAAGAACAAAGGGCTTTTTTTCAAGGATACCTAAAATTTTAAAGCAGGTTTTACAGTACAAAGAGACATGTTTACAACCATGCTACAAAGCCAAATGTGTGTTGAGGGACTTGTCTGAGGAAACACAGCTCTGTTCTGTTGATTAAGGAGAGTGGGTGTTGGCCTTCCGGAGTCTTGAGCTGTAGATAGGTTTCCTTCCCATATTTTGTTAAGTTTCCAACAATTAAACACACACCCATATGCCAATTCATTTTTAGCCCATTCTCTGTGTCTTACTCCTAGGTTTTAGGAATAATTTTATGTTCAAATAATCACATTGTTTCATGTTGAATTAGACACACACGTGTGCACACACACACACACACACACACACCCCTCAATGAATTCTTCCTGATTTCTGTCTCCACTGCTCTATCAAACATATCTCTGTGGAAATTATATCAGAAAATGAAACCAATGATTTTCCTAAGCCCAGTGACTCCACTCCAGCTTCATCCTCTTTGCTTGTGAAAAATGTGGAGAAATGGTCTGTCTATCCAATTCTTCCAAAAGGAACTGAGCACACTGCTCCCAGTGTGGTTCTGGAGAGGATATCAATGAATAAAACAAGGATCCCTGGCCTTTTGGATCTGACATTCTAGCAAGGGAAGACAGGCAAACAAGAAATATAATAAACTGAATTTTTACAGTATGTTGGAAGGTGATAAGTGCAATAAATAATAGGGCAGCATACGAGGAGATTTGGGAGTGCTGGGGAACAAGATGTAATTTTTAAATATAGGGAAGTCAGAGTAGCCCTCATTTAGAAGGTGACATTTGAGCAAAGATTTAAAAGAGGGAAGGGAGTTACCATGTAGATCCCTGGGAAAGAGTGTTCCCAGCAGAGGAAAGAGCCAACACCCCACTGCCAGGTGGGGGTGGGGGGAAACAGCCTGGCATGGCGAGGGTGGCTGTGCCCCTGAGGTCCAACGTGGAGGGGGAAAGAGACAGAAGTTTCAGAAATGACAGGGACAGGGACATAGAGGGTCTTGGGGGACTTTGTACTTTGAGGGTTTTAAGACAAGGAGTGAGGTGGTTTGCTTTACATTTAAAAGGCTCACTCTTGTTTTGATAATAAATTGTGAGGAAGCGTGGAGACCTTCTGAGAAGTTACTCAGTAATACAGGCAAGAGATAAGAGTGGCACAGAGATGGTGCAGTAGGAAAAGTGGTACTTTTAAAATTTAAAGATACAGCCAATGAATTTGCTGAAGGATTTGATGTGAGGTGGGAAGTAGAATCAGATCACACACACACATACACACACACACCTTTTATTCTATTTCTATATTTCTGGCAATAAATGTAGAATTTAGAAAAATTAGACTACATATAACAAAAAGGAAAAATCATAATTCCATCACACAGACATCACCACAGGGATAACTTCCATAGTCTTCCTGTTTTTTTGTCCATGCCTATCGCATATGTTTAATAAAACCTGGGATATTAAAAATTTTGTGCACACTCTATCATCTATGTATCTATCTATCCATCTATCCATCCATCCACATATCTGTATATGCACATTTATTTTATTTTTCAGGTAGGAGAAATAATGTCTATATGCTAATGATAATGCCTCAGTAGAATTTAAACAATTAATGGTATAGGACAGACAGTGGCGAATTGCTAAAACAATGCTCTTATGAAGACAAGAAGGGAAGAAACCTAGTGTACATAAGACAAGACTGACTTCAGATGTGAATTTCCTCTACACTAACAGGCAGGAAGGTTGAATAGAGGTGCAGATTTTGGTAAGTGGCTGGATGTGGTGGGAAGTTCATTGGAAGTTCACTTCTGATTTGCTTTAATCTTCTCAGAAAAGTATCAGTTGAGGGAAAATAGGGGAGGGAGTATATGGGTCTGATGAGATATTTGTCTAAGAGAGTGGGAGAGTGAATGGACAAGAGCAGCAAGGTATAATTGCCGGGCTGCATTAACAGTCCTCTTGAGATCTGTGGTTATGCAAAACAGTTGTTTTTCTCTAGCCACATCCAGCTGCACGAGTGCAAGCGTAAAGTAGGTGGTAGGTGAAGAGGTTTTTTTTGCTTGTTTGTGTGGTTTGCCAAGTGAGAAAGGGGCCAGAGAACTGAGATGTATGCAAATGGATGATTAAAATGACTGACCATGGAATTTCTAATTTATAAAGAGGGAGAGAAGACACTAATAGGGGAAGAAACAGCAAAAAGTTGCTAAGAGCAGTGGATCAGATGCTGAGGAGTTGGGTACCATAGGGAATGAGCCAAAATGATAGGAAGTAGTAGGAGTGAAATATACGAAGTTGAGATTGTGGGGTAGTTGAATTATTGCCAAAGGCAAGGTCTAAGGTATGGCAATGGGAGAGAATGTCCATGGTCAAGAGGAGGATTGGCTGATTGGAGGAGAAGCCTATTATCCTTGGAAATAGTAGGTTCTAGCAGTTTGATATTATTGATGAGTTCCAAAAAGAAATATCGGATTATGTTTGTAAACTGGTCTTTTCCTCTGGGTATATTAGAGTGTATCGGATTCAGAAGTTTTACTTTTACTTGATTAAATAATGAATAAGGCTTTGATTGGGCCATGTCAGTAGGGTGCATTGCAGAGAAGGGAATTTGGAGTATTGAGCTGGAGCAGCGGAAAGTAAGCACACAGAGGAGCTTGGTCATGAGCAAAGACAGAAGGCCCCAGGAAGAGAAACAAGCCGTTCACCTAATAGTCTACAACTCGCCTTGTGGAGATAACAGAGCAGCTTAGACCGGAGAGAGGCAAGCTCCGGGAAGAGAGGAACCC
Organism: Cabassous unicinctus; assembly: GCA_029593785.1. Classification (NCBI taxonomy): domain Eukaryota; kingdom Metazoa; phylum Chordata; class Mammalia; order Cingulata; family Chlamyphoridae; genus Cabassous; species Cabassous unicinctus. The sequence continues at coordinate 9,427 of JAQZBX010086918.1, forward strand.
AGGAAGCCTGAACCCTTACAGATGTCGGCAGCCATCTTGCTCCAACACGTGGCAATAGACTTTGGTGAGGGAGGTAACTTGTGCTTTATGGCCTGGTAACTGTAAGCTTCTACCCCAAATAAATACCCTTTATAAAAACCAACCGATTTTTGGTATTTTGCATCAGCAGCCCTTTGGCTGACTAATACATGGGACTTCACCATAGATAACATTCCAATCTTCATTCTTCTTCCTTTCTAGAATATTATCCATCTGTGTAGGGCATTGGTTTTCAAGCTTTAGCAACATCAGCCTCTCCAGGAGGGTCCTGCCCTCAGATATTCTGATTTAGGAGGTCTTGGGTGGGACCCAGGCATTTTCATTCCTAGCGAGTTCCCAGGTGATGATCAGGCTGCTGAACATACTTAGAGAGTCATTGTGTAGTGTGTTTTATCTTTTTAGAGGGCTTTAATATGCATCATATGAATTGATCATGAAAACATCCACCTGTGTGAGGTGACTGGCAGGTATAACTTCCCAACTTTTACAAATGAAGATCTATGAGGTTAAGTGACCTGGCCGGACAGATAACCAGTAAGAATCTGAGTTTGGTCTAATCGCTTTTCAGTCTCTCTCTACATCTAATATTTCATTTTCCTGGATTATCTCCAAGGATTTGGCTTAGTTCTCTTGAATTTATGCCATTGTACTCTCATTATTTTTTTCTATTATACATGTGCCTGGGTCTCCAAAATTTCCATTTTAGATACCCAACTCTCATACCCACCCTCTAAAATTTGGGCCTAGATTTTATTATGGAACTTGCATTTTCCCATTCTGAAGGTGAATGTCTTGAAGCTGCATGAAAACAGTAAGATAGTAAAAAAGATTTTTGTATTTTCCTTACACCCAAATATTCGTAAACTAGTAAATTCCCCCAAACTGAGCAATATAACCTCCCACCCTGACACAGAACTTGGGTATCATTTTAGACAGTATTTTATCATCCCCTACCCATCCAACTTAGTAATTAAAAAACCTCGTGTGACTTTACTCATAATATAATTGATCCTGTCTACCTCACTACCAAATTTTCTTTCTAGGCCTTTATCACAACTGATATAAATATTCACTCTCTCACAATGTGCTATAATATTTTATACTTGCTTGGCTTAGTATAAAAGACATATTTCTGAAACTATATGAAAATCTAAGTTTTTATGAACAGAATAATTCTTACTGACATGGCACAACTATTTTACATCAGATATTCAAATACCTGATTATTATTTGATTTCAGTCACCCTACTACTTTAGTTTTAATTTTCTTTACTCTTCTTTCCTTCCCTTTCCCTTGCCCTGTCCCACACCAACTTCTTCGACTATACTTCTGGCAAACACACACACACCCCAAATACACCCCAAATGCCCCAGTCTGTCCAGAACTAAGTTAGCTAAGGACATGTGACATGTTCAGCTGTTCTGTTTAGTCACCTTTGTTAGAAAATAGGTAACCATATCAAGATAGAGATTTTGGAACCACTGGGTCAACCACCTTTGTAGTTTAATGGCCAATGAGGGTTCCCTTAAACAGCTTTAGCTAAGAAGCTTAGAACCGAAGGCTACTGATCACAAAGGGAAAGTAGAGCAGAAGTGGATCCATGCAAATCCCCTACAACCAATGGCAAAATAGATCAAAGGGCTGTTTTAACAGATTCTCTTTATATATAGGAAGGTCAGTGTTAGGGAAAAAACAGTAACAGTGCTTAAACACACTGGGAGCTATTTTAAAAAGATTAGTAGTGTGAAAATCAGTTCCTAGCGTTTTAGGCATTCAAGTATGCATTCAATTAATTTCCTTGAAGTGGGAGTGTAGTGTTATTTTACCCACCCATTTTATTATAGATTCCATTTTTATTCATTATTTTGCTTACTAGGGGCTATGCTCTGTGAGACCAGGATATATTTATGTAGTCTATGTGATCATTCCTTCAAGCTTCTGGAACCAAAAGTGTTGACACACACATGTGCTTTCTCTCTCACACACGTATGCAAGGCATTCGCATGATCACTAAAAAAGAGCTTGCTAATGAAAACAGGCTGCCTTGGGACTAGCACCAGCTTTGGGATTTTGTTACCCATCTTTGTGCAGTTGTTGATTCTATAGAGGCTGCTATTTTAACCTTAACACAGGATCAGTGATTTGGTGGCAGCTCAGGGTTAGCAGTGCTGTTACATGTGGGCTGGAAGACAGTGGTTGTTAGACTTCAAGAATCTAGTGAAAGCTACAGGTGCATGACATACACACATACACACAAGCAATTTTATAGTTTTGAGGGAGTCACAGATCATTTGGAGACCTTTCTGGGACCCCAGGTTAAGGACCACTAAGTTTGCACTGCATTTTCATCGACCACTATACAGGTAAGTAGGAGTGGGGTGTTTCTCCTGACCGTTTGGCCAAAGGATAGGGAAACTACTGGAATTATGGGGCCAACACCTGAGAACAAAAAAACAAGTGAACGTAGAAGCTAACTACCATGAACTCTTCTTTCTCTTTTCTGTGAAAATTCAACTCTCATGGTCAGCCTCATTTTCTGTATCTAGCCCTTGAGCTTATTATGCCATCATATGGCAGTGTAATGCACAGGCTTTGGAGTTAGACTGGATGTGAAATATTGGGCCAATTACTTAACTTTTTGAGCATTACATCCACATCTATAAAACAGGAAAAACAGCAGCACTTATTTCACAAAGTTGTTGAAAGACTAAGTGTAAACAGTGAACACAGTCCTTTACATATGGTACGTGATCTATAAATGACCATTCTTACTTTCACCCGTGAGGCATGTCTCTTTAGTTATAGTTGTAAGCTTGCCTTGACATGAAAGAAAGTCATACTTTGCAACATCACAGATTTACCTGTAAATCACTCAGATTTGAAATAAAATGCTAATCTCTGTTTGGGGGAGCAAGGAAAGTAATAAAGACACGAGTCATATTTTCTCAAGACAAAACACTTTACAATATAAAAACACACCAAGCTTTTCTTTTAAGATGATTATTTAATTGTCAAAAAGATCTATTTCATTTGGAGTAAGGAAAGGTAATTCCTTGGTTAGAAAAAGCATTAGCAGTAACATGCAACAATATAATCACTTTTAGGAATCATACTGATAGAATCACTGTGAATTTTGCTTTTTCTAGGATTCTGTGCCGCTGACCATCTTTCGATTTTATTCTCTGTGCTCAAACTAAAAATCATCAAACTTTTACATAACACAAAAGGAGAATTAATACTACCAAGAAATTTGGGAGAATTATTGGAAATTTCTTCTAAGAAGAAATGCATGCTATTAAACTCTGATTTACAGCTTTCAGCATCAGGCACTGTCTACATAAAGCTGCTTATGCAGTTTACAAGCCTGGCAGAGCTGATTTCAGCCTCATTCTGCTTTTGGCACCACTATAGGAAGCGATACAGAACAGCAGCACTGAACAGAGAGGATTTAATTTACTATT
>JAQZBX010086919.1:0-12930 GCA_029593785.1 Cabassous unicinctus
TATGCATTTTATTGGGGGGATGGGAGGAGTCTAATGCCTACTATATGCCTATACCACCCCCTTCTTGGTGCAGCCTCTAGGAAGAATGGGGTCATCCAACCAACACCAGATGATTGGAATGAATGAACAATAAAACAACCTAGAAGACACTTCCTATTCAAACTGAAGAACATAATAAATTGTCAGACCCTTCCTCATGGCTCATCCAGATGAGGAGAATCTAATGGCTTGCTGACACTTTTAAGAAGCACCTAGACCACTATTAGTTAATTTATGCAGAGAATTTTTCAGCCTGAGATATCCAAAAATTCCAAGTTTATATTACCTTTTATTTCAACTGCCACAATGAGACCAATTACTCTATTTGAATTCTAAATAGAGTCAGATCTGTTTACACTTTAGCTAGATCTGAAATTTAACTAAGATCTGATGAAATACCCAAACTTTACCAGGAGCATCTGTGTCAAAATTTAGATCCGAAGGGATCTGAGGTGGCTCAAGTGATTGAGTGCCTCTCTCCCACATGCGAGGTCTCAGGTTTGGTTCCCAGTGCTTCCTAAAGAGAAGACAAGCAGACAAAGAAAGCACACGGCAAATGGACACAGAAAGCAGACAGCAAGCACTAAACAACGAGGGCAGGGGGTAGGGGGATACAGGGGTTGGGGGGGAAATATATAAATAAATCTTTAAAAAAAAAAATTAGATCTAAGCCCTAACCTCCTCCAGGATTATGTTCCATGGATAACTAACTGAGCTAAGTATGCTACTTTTCCTCAAATTGATAAGTTTGCTTAAGAATTTGAGCCATTTTTAAATTACAGCTTTAATTTTTGGTTTTAATCACCAAATTGTTTTTAAAACCATTAAATATTTTGAGTTTATCTTGAAAGTTAATTAATCAATTAGATTGAGAGGGAATATTTCATCTGTTTCACAAGACTTCAGGAAGGGGGGTGACGGAGAGAGAGGGAGAGAGAATTTGCTGAAATCTTTAATACCATGGTTCTTAAACTTTAGCATGCATCAGAATCACCTGAAGACTTGTTAAAACAGATTGCTGGGTCAAACCCCTAGAGTTTCTGATTAAGCAGGTCTGGAGTAGGGCCTGAGAATTTGCATGCCATACAAGCTCCTGGTCAGGGACCACATTTTTGGGAACCACTGTAACCTTTCCAAGGTTAAGATTAGAGGATCCCGAGCATCAAAACTTTCCCATAGTGCAAAGAAAATATTCCTTCCACCTAAAACAGGAAGTTTGAAGTTATAGAAGGGAAGCATAGAGTAGAGTAGAAATGGCTAGAAAGTCTAGACCTTTCAATCCAGGATATTGTGGGAATGAGGGAGAGAACCGTGGCAAGTCAGTCAGAACCAAGTTCTCATTTCACATCTTTGGCCTCATGGAGAAGAGGCAAGTCCACCTGGTAAGTGAGGGGAATGTCAAGGGCATTGGGATATTTGGCTCCATTGCTGTACTTGAGACTCTAAGAGAAGGTCACTGTGGAGAGGGCACGACCTAGGTCAATTCAGAGGGAGGAGTGGTTTAATCAAAGGGAAGGAGCCCAGATTGGCTGCCATTGTGCAGATTCACAACGAGGCAGCTATGATGGGGTGAGGTGATCCTGGAGTGGACCTCTGGGCCAGTGGTTGCCAGGGTAGAGAACTTGGTGGATGCTCAGGTGTTCAAAGCCAAGAGAGCTGAGGAGACCATGCCACTGTGCCCAAAAACCTGGACTTCTACCTCACCCCTGCCTCAAACCTCCAGACACAATTTTGGCTAGGGGCAGTGGAGATGGAAGATGACATATGAGAGAAGGAGCATTTTATTTTAGAGACTAAGCCCTACTTTAAGGGACTGTTCAAATGATTAGACTAGGCTAGCTTTTAAACTTGACCAGGACTAAAAGTTATTGTTTTGTTTTCTTGCTAAACTGCAAGTGAGGGTTTATTAGGGCACATTAGGTTTAGATAGAATAAAGAACCCACATTTTTCCTGCACATCTAAGTTGTCATGTGACTAATGTCACCAGATTAAATCAGAGACATGCTTTTACTAAAAAAGTATTTGTTGTCTACCTCAAATTCAAATTTAACTGGTCATTCTGTATTTTTATTTGCTAGATCTGGCAGTCCTCCATGTGATGCGATAAGGTTATTAAAGCATCCAGCGTCTCACTGTTCACTTCAACCCGCAAATCTCAATCACTATACAGTTTCATTATTGTCAGTCGAGGGCAACTGACAGAGCTAAAACCCAATTTGTACATACTGAGTTTCAATCTTGTGTTCATATTTCTGAAGCAGGTGGGTGGCAGAGGAAAACTAGCCTGGGATAAAACCCTCCTGGCAGACAATCCATAAAGGGGCAAATCCACACACTGTTAGAGAATTAGCTGCACTGGAAACATACTGATCACTTTTGTTACAGTATTTCAAGACACGGATATTCACATTTGAATTATCATAACATCCTTATAAAGTGATTTCCAAAATTGTGAAATGAGCATATTAACTGTACTGGCAGGATATTTGACATATCCTCTAATCCTCTCCCTTGGGCCACCATCATCAGCCACTAAGACCTCCCTGCAAACTGCACTGGGGAGTCCCCGTGGCAGCAGTGGCAGCCTCTCAGGGAGCTCCAAGGATGCTCCGGAACACACAGGCTGACACGGTCAAGGCCAGTCTTCTGAGGCTGAGGCCACCCTCTGCCCATGGCTTGAAGGATTCTATTGACAAGACCCACCTGTCCACCTACAGATAACTCCAACCAATTTGTCACCCAAAAGTCCACCACTGTAACTCACTCGTTTATGTTAAAATATTGAATACCTACAAAATGTCCTCTTTCATATATGAATAATAGCTTTATTACCCCCATTTTATATGAGTGTATGAGTGTAAAATTTTATTGTTTTCAAAGGACTTTTTACTATTCTAAGTCATGTTTTTGGAGATTAGCAAATCATCCCCTGGCAAGGTTCTGAGTGAGCAAGAAATGGAAAGACAAGTTTGGATGAGGAATCAGGAAAGAGACAAAGGGGAGGGGGTAAGCAATTTCCAGGGAGGAAAGATTTGAGAGAGATGGGCGGGGGGCTTGTTGCAGAGAGCAGTGGGTACTAAAATGAAGAGAAGCCAGGGGGCTTCGTTAGGGTGCTGGTAAGAAAAATTTTAATTCCTTCAGAAATTATATTAGACTTGAATAGGGCCCATGCCTGTGATGGACAAAGAGACTTCTAGGCTATGGGGAAAGACTTGGACTTAAACTCAACAATTTTTATCAAGAATCTCCTGTTTGGGAGACAAGTGATAAAATCTCATTGAAACACTCAAATGTTCTCTTACAAAACAATGAATGTTCCAACATTTCAACCTTAATCAGGTATTTCAACTACCTATAAAATTATAGAGCAAAGTGATTGGAATCAAGCTGTGGGTTTTGTTTGCTTGTTTTGGGAGGGTGGGCAGGGGAAGTAGAAAATGATGAGCCTGTATCCATATCTTGATAAACCATAAAATCTTCTCTCACTGCTTCCTTCTTGCTGTGCTATTTCCCCCATCTCTATTTTTATTGGCGAGTGGACCTGCTTCTATCAAATGAGTTAGACAAGACAGGAAAGTTAATTTATTTAAGGGGATGTGAATCAACACTGCTGGGAAAACAAAAGGCACCAGTGTATATTGTCTTTAAAGCAAAACAAATAAAAGCACTGGTGGAGCCCAACCTGTGGTCGCCCAGAGGCTGAAGAACCCACTGCTGGTTCCAGGGCTTGAGCAATCACAGAAAGCCAGCTCATCTGAAAATACATTGGCTTAAAGGCTTGAGCTTTTGTGTCAGAGAGACTGGAGTTCAAATCCACACATAATAGATGTGTCCCTTTGGCCGAGTTGCTCTCTTGAAAGTCTCTCTCCTCATCTGTAAAATATAGTAGTAGTGGTGGTGGTGGTAACATCTACTTTATGGGGTTGTTGTGAGATTTAAATGAGAGGATACAGACGTACAGGCTTAGAACAGCCAAAGCTCACATGTTTCATGCTTGCTAGAATTATTTATTTAAAGATGGCAAACTAACTCTTAAAATTGATTCCCATAAGTAGTGTTCTAAATTTGGTCCAATTTAACCCACTTCTTCAGAACTTACTATGAATCCTATGAATGGGAATACCTGGTGGTTCAGTTCAGTCACCTCATGTATATTCATTGTCAAGTGCCCCCATTCTTTCATCCCATTCCCTTAATTTTAGAAAGTTAATCTCAAGTAAGTGTAAATGCTAATGCCACCCATGTAGTCTGTGCATTTAAGGGACAGGACAGGGCTGTACACAGCATATTTTATGAAAAGAAAAGACCTCTCACTTTTGCAGAGCTGTTTTGAAGATATCAAAGATAAGAAAGCCTTTTCTAAGCATTTTATATAAAGTTTCAAAATTACATGATGCCTTTCAAGCCTACAAGTTTGCAAAGGGGAAAAATGCAAGATATATTTAAGAGCAAACAGGAAAACCACTGTGGGTCTTAAATTCCTGAGTGTGAGCTCATTTTTCTGTATGTTCAGTATCTCTCAGAGTGACTTGGAGCTTGACCTCTGCCCTGACTTTGAGACAGTGATGGAAAGGGAATGAAGCAAAGGTTGAAAGGGCTCTTAATCCAAACACCGCCAGTCTTGGTGCGGATGCTGCTGAAGGCTCACAGGGCAGCAGTCCCAGGTTGCACTTTACCAAGAATTCCCACAGACCGATGTTGGTCCTCAAGCCTCATCAAGTCAGCACTGTTGTTATAAAGGTGTCAGATGTAAAGCTGTGTAAACAGAGTGACACGGAGGCCATTCCTGCTCAGTGACCTGGACCAGGAAGGTCTATTTTTAGAAGCTGCTGCAGGCTGCTTTGCCCTTGGAAAGAAGGCAGGCTGCAAACCACTGATATTTTGAACATTTCTGTACATTTGGATTGTCTTCTAAGATGTTTGCAAAGGAGTTCTTAGAAAACAAGAACCACTCCCAAACTCTACTTAATATTGAAACTTTGCATTTTGAAAGGCCTATATATCAAGGCCAAGAAGAGGCTTGAAGCTGAAGACCTTCACGTCCAGGAATAACCGTGGAGCTGCTCAAATTAGCAACGATCCCATCCTTTTGTGTTTTATGTGGACCAACAAAACAAGGGCAGGTCTGATCCATAGGAATGAGTTCACCGAGCCACAGAAAGGCCGATCAGCGTCCCCTAGTGCTTGTGGTAGGCTGCAGGCCTCAGGGGGCATTATTGGCAAGTCTGTTAAAAAGTAGTCTGTTCTCCCCCAGGAGAGTTCGAAGTAGGGACAGTTAAAAGGAATATGCATTTTAAACAGGCATCACAGCGGAAGATGTCCGAAGTCCCCACTTTGAGGAAAAGCTATTATGGGGAAAAGATAGGAAAACATAAAAGATTCTGAAGAGTGAGACAGAAGAATTCTCAAATAAAACATGAACACGCCTGTCTTGGCCAGAACTGCAATTGCAAATACCACAAACTGGCTTAAACAACGAGAATTTATTGTCTTATGGTTTCAAAAACAAGGTCATGCTTTCTCCCCAAAGTCAGTAGCACTCTGGAGCAGGCTAGTCACAATTCCTGGAGTTTCCTGACTTGCGTCTACCTCCCATCACGTGGCGACCCCTCTCTCCATGTGTCTGCTGACTTCCGGCTTCTGGCCCCTGTATGGCCTTCTCGGACTTCTGGCTTTTTATGAGGCCTCCAGTAATAAGGATTAGGACCCACCCTGGTTCAGCTGGCCACATCTTGACTAATAATAACATCTTCAAAAGGTCCTATTTACATGGGTTCACACCCACAGGGACCCAGATTAAGAACATGTCTTTTTCCGGGTACATAACTCAATCAACCACACACACATCCACCCCCCAATTATTAGCTTCCTGCCTTTAGTGAGAAAGGAAGAAAGGAAAAGCCATTAAGATTAAAGCAAAAAATAGCACTGGACTTGGAATCTGATGTTTAAGTATATCCCGGTTAATGCCAGAGGGATGTGAGATGGCATTAGAAGACCTGGCTTCTCTTCCTCATTCTGGGGTTTATTCGTCCTGTGACCTAAGGCTAGGTCCTTTAATGTCTGGGTGCTTTAATTTCCATAAAGCAGGCAGCAGTTTCTCCAGAATGACCTCTCTGTGGGTCAGGGAAGGGTGCTTTGGCCATGACCTCCTACCCCAATACTGTTCTTTTATATCTACAGTTATTAATGAGTCACTTTTAGTCATTGCTTTTTTTTCCCAGACAAATTTTATTTCCATACAGTTTTGATTTCACTTTTACTGGTAGGAATCCTAAGTCCCAATCCACCTTGAATCTTCTCTCTTATCCACGTCTTTTGGGCTTTGATACAGAAAAACTGGGCTAAAAGTAGGGAAGAACTCACTTCTCTTAGGAAAGGGTGAAAACACATTCATTCAACAAGTATTTGCCAGTACCAGTAGCAGCACCTGCTCAATAACTATTAACAAATGAATTAGAGTGCTCCAAACCCAGGGCTGAGTGCTTTACACATTGTCTTTCATTGTCACAACCTCCACCCAAAGGAGAAATGACTGTCTTCACTTCTCAGATAAGAAAACAGAGGTGAGGTCAGTTGACCAAGTTCTCACATAAGGGGCAGGGGTGGATTCAAACCAAGTTCTGTTGGAATTCAAAGCAGGTGCTCCTAACTCCTCACACAGCATTGCCCCCTAAAGGGTGGGAGGCGGGGGAATTGGAAATGAATCCAAACCTCCAAAGGCCACTTATCCCAGTGAGGCTTGGAGAAAGTGGGGACACAGAGAAGGGCGGCAAGCCCTGTCATGGCAAGCATCCCTAAAGCCACGCCCAGGACCTCACTCCCCAACGAGAGCTGGGGCTGGGCTCCCTTCCTAAGGGGAGTCACAGGGACCTAAAGGTGGGAATTAGGTCCACTTTATTTCACAGTGGAGAAAATGCCTTCAAGTAGGATTAGTTTGGGTGATGAGATTATTAACCACAGGGAATAGATAGCAATGAGGATGAGCCCAGCCAGCCTGCCTGAACCAACAGACTCTCACTGCTGGAAAAAGGACTAACTGTGTTTAATGATATGATTAATAATAATGGCCAACATTTATATAGCGACTTACTACACCAGTGAGTGTGGTGCTATTATTACCCCCATTTTACAGATGATGAAACTATGGCAGAGGTTAAGTAAACTGGCCAAGGGCACTCGACTAGGGATTCTAAGCCCGGCAGCCTGGCTCAGAGCCCGTGCTCTTAACCACCTCACTGCTTTGGGACATTTGTTTTCATTTTACAAATTTTATTGAGCACATATTACAGACTGGAAACCATTCCAGGCACTGGGGATACCATACTGAACAAAATCTCTGCCATCAAGGAGCTTATATTCTAAAGCGAGGAAACAGAATGCATAACTTGATGAGGGTGTGTGTGTGTGTGTGTGTCTCACAAGTAAGAAATAAAGAATAAGGAGTGCTGGGGGTAGGGTAGGAAGAGGATTACAATTTGAACTTGACTATGCAGGGAATGCTGACCTTTGAGCAAATACCTAAAGGAAGTGAGAGTAAAGTCAAAAGGGTAGTTACTAAAAATTTTTATTTTAAAAAAATTCAGTAACATGCAACCACTGGTGAAAAACAAGGTTATAAAATGGCTGATTACTTAGAAGATCCCTTTAAAGAAACATTCCAAAGAATCCTTTTAAAATGATCCTCAGAATCAGTCTTCATGAAAACAACTTAGCAACCTTCCTACATTAACAATAAACACGCTAAGCAAGCAGCCACCCCCGAAGGATAATTTGACACAACCCACCCACTAAGCAAACACAGCATCAGATGGTAGTTTGACAACAGAATAAGGGGGGAGTAGGGAAAAATTGCATTTTTCAAATGCACTGACAAACTCTACTAAGCAACCTGGCAGCTCCTTGAGAGAGAGTAACATGGGATTCTAGACTAAACCAGGCAGTTGAATAAACATTTTAGTGGCAGAGGCAAAGGCAGGAAGAGGCTGGTCTTAGAGGAATAATTTTACTGAAGACTAACTAGGCTCTTTAAAACTGCCACAAGCTAGGACGCCAAGGCAACAATCATGAGGAAGCAAATACGGATTTGCGGTAGCCACTTTAATAAGCAAAAGAGAACCTACAGTCCATCTGAAGTCAGAAGGAACAGGGGTTTTTCTGTGCCTTTTGAAGGCTTAGAGTCTGCTTAGAGCTCCTTGTGCTCTCAAACCTATACTTTAAGATGTTTCCCTAGGACCTTCGTAGGACAACTGTGAACTTGGAAGAGTGGTAATTAAATAAGATGTAAAAATATATATAATCCAGTAGTAAGGAGAGTAAAACAGTTAACTTTTCCAGAACAGGACAAATACTGCCAGGACCCAAAAATCTGATTTCCCACTAAGGACTTGTGGTGGGTGGTATTTAACAATTCTTTACTGAAACCATTTCTCTACCCCTCACTCCCAAGAAATGAGGGGCTTATACTAAGGCAATACAAAGTGTGATTTTTAAAAATTAGGGGCTGATGAGGTAAATGAATATTCCTTAAGGAGAAATAGATGCTCACATGCTTGTTTCACTCTAGTACCTCTTATTTTCACATATTGAAACTTCTGTCTCCGAAATTATCCCCATTATAGTATGTCCTGTTAGATTGAAAGATGGCATCAAGCCATCTTTCTTTCATGGTTCATGTGGGTACCACCCAGAAGTCACACTGGGATAAGTAGAGTGAACATGGCAACCGCAGTATGATAGATATGGTTTTACCCACCTACCCCTACTGGTGAAACAAACTCATGGGGGCAATGGCACGTGATAACTGCTTAGGTCACGAATGTGCATGAGGGAGGGCCAGGACAAGTGCTGCCCATCGACAACCCCCGTCCCCTCACCTGGCCTACCTGTATTTATCAGTGGTAACATTATTTACTAAGCATTTAGAAAAAGCACACCTCCATATAGCATTAATGAGAAACAGGATCTCACAGAAATCCAGTAATAGGAACTGCTGTTGGAGTGGTCCTTCCCAAGCAGGCCTTTCTGGATCCAAGACGGGTCTTGAAACCTCAGCAGCTGGGGTCTAGAGATTTGCAGTTTATTTCTCCACCATATGAAAGGATCTGCTCTACTCCCTGCCTCCTTGGTATGTGTTCTCTTTCCACTCTGCATGTCTTTCTCCTACCTCTTAGTTTCTTCTACTCATTGTTTCTTTCTCGCCATCATTTCAACTTACAGCTTAAACCAGTGGTTCTCAAACTTTACTACACCTTAGAATCACCCAGGGAGCTTTAAAAATTCCAGTGTCAAGGTGCACCCCATATCAATTAAAACAGAACCTCTGAGGGTGGGACCCAGGCATTAGTTTTGTTTTCTTTTTTTAAAAACTCCCTAGATGATTCCAATGTGCAGCCAGCTTGGAGGAGTGGCTTAAGACATTTTGATTCAAAGATGCTGAATTCCAAATGTTTGGTGCATGTTCTAAATTGGAATCACCCAAACATGTTTGTTCTAGTTGGTGTTCCACATTTAGAATTGCAGGGAAAGGATTCTACCACAACTTTTTAAAATCTCAGAACTCAGACCTCACATCTTAGAGGCTCAGACTGATACCTGAGTGCCATTCTTTAAAGGTTGGTCCCAGAACGATGACTCGTATTTGAAACACATTTGTCTGAAATAAAATCATGTTATCCCAGGAATGAAACCAGATCTTTTATCATCGTTGGGAAACAATAGGGCATTCCTTTGTATGTGGCTAGTATTTAGTACATAGCCAGTGAGCATATGTAATCCATTGAATAAAAATAGTGGTTACCACTATGTGCAACAAGAAAAAATTTCCCTTTTCTCAATACAGTAAGGGAGTCTTGTTGCATACTTCTCAGGAAACCTAATAATGTGCTACATGATTTTTCCATGGGAAGGGACAACTGGTTAGGAAATAAAATACTATACATCTATATAGTGACATTCAAGCCTAGAACTCCAGGGAAGCCAAAAACTGCACTGAGTACAGTCCCAGCAGGATTGAAATACCTCCTCAAAGCATACTGAGCAAATTCCCATGATGCCAAGCCTCTTGGAAACGTTTCTGAAGGGCAGAGGCCACTGCAGCTGCCTCCTTCCCCTCCTCTCAACCACTTGCTCAAGTGGAAAAAAAATCTTAAAGGGTAAGTTACCACAGTTCTCAGTTATACTGATTTCCTCTCTGGGGAAGTCAAATCTTGGGCTCTAAGATGGGGTGCAAACTGTACTGCAGTTTGGGATTTATACTCACAGCCTAGGTATTTGCCATCCCTTTGTTCAAATTAAGAACTTGGAAGAGCAAGAGAGCAGAAGGACAAGTGAAGTAATGGAGGGTGGAGGTGGGGAGGAGGCCAATGTCATCACAAGTGTGAGGAATGGATGGAATGGCATGAGCAGGTGACAGGTATCAAAGGAGACGTGAAAAGCCTCCACCACAGAAATCACAGGAGTTACACACTGTGCCTCCTCGGAGGGCACTTGGTATTGACACACTCCTTCCTGCATCTCCAAAGAGGGGACTTTACCATAAAACATATAACTTGAGAAGCACTTCTTGGAACTTACATGGGACACAAATATTTCTCACCTGGCCTCTCTGTCCAGGTAAAGTGGAAGAAGGCCACACTTGTGCACACATGTGACTATGTAGAACTTCAAGAACAGTTTTGCAGTTGCCTATAAAAAGATCATTGCACTTTTCTGTTTGTCCTCAACTCTTACCACCTGCTCACTTGATAGTTATCCTCTGATATCATAATTTCCCCAAAGGCATCATACTGTACTGTCTAAAGAACATTATGTTTTCAAATTGCTCAGCCTGTGTCAAATGTGCCTGTAAATTTGATTGGTTAATTCAATCTGATAAATTCTTGGAACAAAGATGTGCCAGAAGATGGGGAGACATTTTCCTCGATCTCCTTTCTATAGTCGGAGGGTCCTTCTCTGTAGCTCAACTGTCCACCATGAGCTTCTACTAGTTTCAGAATCAGAACTCTTTCAATATAAGTTCTCCAGAGAATATAGTCTTCTTTTTTCAAAATCCAGATTTTGAACTTGGACCTGGTTGGCAATGTCCTTAAAAACTACATTTCCTCTTAGTAAAAAGGTCATAAAGGAGCATTAAAACCTGTATGTTCCTATTTGCACAAACGAGTTAAATCAATGTCTTTAAATAGAACAATCCTAAGAAAATGTAGTTAGGTAAATTGTCATGAGCTAGGACTGTATAATAGAAGATCCTAATAGAATACTGAGTCAGTATTTTATTACAATGAAGCATTTTCATATACACTATCTTATTTCATCTGAAAGCAGCTCAGCGCTGAGGATATTATTACGTTCTCCTTATTCTAATGAGATGAAATAGTCTCAGAGAGACTGAGTTCTGCCCATGGCACCATGGCTGGCACTTGGTGAAGGGGAGATGAGAACCCAGATTACCTGGTCTTTTCTCTTCCCCACTCTGTTTGCAATCTCATATCTGAGAACTGACAACTTGCTGCTGCACAATCTGAATTACAGATTGCCAAATTATAAGAAAAAACAGGCACTTTTCATGCTCTATAAAAGCCCTCCCTTCAAACTTTGTTGCTTTAAAAAAAATAGAGTTCTGTTTGCTTTACTTTAAAAAGCTTTTAATGAACTGTTTCTTTAAACTGCCTTAAAAAGTTAAAAAAAAGAGACATCAGGTCATTAATCAGGATAAATCACTTTAAAAATGCAGATGCTATTTCAGAGAATAGAGCCAGACAGGTGAGGGAGAGGGGAGATGGCAAAAAGTGTATAAAGGACATGGGGAAGGGTTCGAGATAATATTCCAAGAAATTATTTGCTTTTAAAACCATAACCATGAGTTGGTAAAGGAACTGATTTGCAAAAACCCTATTAACTATTAATAAAAAGAGTTAATTTTGTACCCTTTAACAGGGCCTTAAAAAGCACTCCTTTCATTACAAGATACTTTTTTCAAGATCATTGATTTGTAAATCCTGGGTGAGTTATAGTCTCTCAACTCAATCTAGATATAAAAAGGCCACAGAAATGTGACATAGAAATAGCAAGTGTTGAGCCAGCCATCCCATTCCAATCCACTTCTGTCATCTCACCAGTTTATAGAAAGAAATTATTCTGCTCTCAGAAATGTAGCATAGTTAATTCAGGGGAGTGTTAGGCCCAAGGGTTGTGGTGACTCAACTTCATCACCAATTGTGTTAAGCGGGAAGAGAGAGCTGCTAAAGCAACAGTTTTATTTCCAGAGATGAATGGAGGAACTCAGATTGTACAGTGACCTGGGTGTACAAACCAATACAGAGCATTTCCTCTGATTTCCTGCAGGGAGCTAAAGATCATTGTGGAATCTCCTCTTCATTCAAAATTTTTTCCTGGATGAATTAAAAATTAGTTTGTTTTTTTCTTGGTTTTTGGTGTTTTTTTGTTTGTTTTTAAAGCATTGCAAATATTTCTAGAAGGAAGAGGCAGTGGGGTAGGAAACACTAGTTCACTATTTCACTGATTTGAGGAGCCAATTGGCCAGAGACCTACATTCTCAGAGACCTATACTCTTTTTTGGCCACTAACATGTGGCCTTGGGCAAGTCACTATAAATGTTCAAATACAAGGGAAGCGGGAGTGGCTCAGTCGATAGAGCCCCCATTTACCATATGGGAGGCCCCGGGTTCGCTTCCTGGGGCCTCCTTGTGAGGGCAGCCCGGCCCGCGCAGCCTAGTGGGCTGATGCAGCAAGCCCTCACAACAGGAAGCGGGTGTGGTTCAACAGATAGAGGCCCCGTTTACCATGTGTGAGGCTCTGGATTCACTTCCAGGGGCCTCCTTGTGAGGGCAGGCCGGCCTGCGCGGCACGAGGGGCTGATGCAGCGGGAC
>JAQZBX010086921.1:0-12946 GCA_029593785.1 Cabassous unicinctus
ATAATAAGGATTATATAATTGCATATACTTTGTATTTACTTTATTCACCTATTTATATATTTGGTGATTTACTGAAGCCATTTAATATTTGAATATATAGAAACTATTAAGATGTAAGAGAAAAATCACCATCAATTCCATCATCCATTAAATGACTAACATTTTAGCATAGTTTTATTCTTCCTTCTATTAAAAAAAAACTTTATACACTGTTTTGTTTGTTTGTTTGTTTGTTTTGTTTTGAGGTACTGGGGCCGAGGATTGAACCCAGGACCTCGTATTTGGGAAGCCAGCATTCAAATACTGAGCCACATCATCTCCACTACACTGTTAATTTATTTATTTGACTTATTATTTTGAAATAATTTTAGACTTATGAAAGAGTTTCAAAGATAGTTCAAAGTGTTCCTGTATACTCTTCACCCAGATTCCTCTCTTATGAACATTTTAAATCATGGTTCAGTGATCAAAACTATGAACTTAATATTGGTACAATGCTTTTGTTTTTCTGCTGATGTCCTTTCTGTTTCAGTATTCTTAGGATGTGTTGTATTCCGTTGTTATTTCTCCTAAACCTCCTGCAGACCATAAATTCCTGTCTTTCTCCTTGCCTTCTTTACCTTGTAACTTTTTTTTTTTTTTTTAGGGCATACCAGGGATTGAACCTGGGACCTCATACATGGGAAGTGGCATTCAACCATGTGAGCTACATCCACTCCCCACCTTGTTACTTTCGAAGAGTATTGATCAGGTATTTTGATGAATGCCTTTCGATTTGGGCTTATCTGATGTTTTCTCATAAATGAATTGAGACTATGAATAATTGGGAAGACTGTCACAGATATGTATTTCCACACAATTGAAATCATTCCTTTTAAACAATTTTGAAGCTTTATTTTCTCAAGATATTAAGTCCTAAGTTTTTCCTCATATCAATAACACTCATCATGGGCATTACTTTCTCATGTAATCAGAGATGGGTAATAAATAGATTATATATACACTTTATACATATAACAAGTATAATCAATAATATGATGATGTGATTCAGATAATATAAAAATGCAGTTACAGATCATCAATGATGTCTAGCATTATCAAGAAAGATTAATTGGGTAGGGAGAATTTGAGATGGACTTTGCAAGGTCGGGAAAATATTGCTACCTAGAGAGTTTGAAACTTTATATATCAGGCAAAAAGTATGGGTTAGAAATATATTGGGACTAGAGACATATATATAGGATGATGTGAAGATGCTGTGAGAAGATCACCCAGCAGATTTTCAAATCCTTTTGTAAATATCGTAATATATTCTAAAGACCTAACTATGAAGTAGCTGCCATAATATTATTTTCATTAATGAACTGAGACCCAAGGAAATTGAATTATTTTTTATTAGATCACCCTTTGTAAATAGTCCATAAAGAGTCAAATCCTGATATTTTGGATATCTAATTTTATTCTCCTTCCATTATGTTTTTCTGGTTCTCTAGCATTAGTTTGGTATGTAATGACTTGGTGATGTAATAATCAGCCCATCTAAACTATGTCTTCTCCTTTTTATATTCTTATTTCACTTCATCTCTTGGACAACTTGGGCACAATTAAATAATTGTTTAATTTTTTCAAAAATCATACTTTTAAGCCTTTGAAGTTCTAAGGATATTTTTTTTCTGTTGCCTTCACATGTAAGAGGTCATTTGAATCAATAAACCTGTTGAAGTTAATTCTTTTTCATCAAAATGCTACAGGAATTGCTCTTCTGAAATTCAGGGTTACTGAGAAGCCTGATACGAACCTGATATTTATTATTTTTAGATAATCCAGAAAAACAATTAAACAAAGTAATAGTATTAATATATAGGCTTAATGTATATTGTTTTTTAATTTAATTTTTAATAGGCAATAACAGTCATGTTCATAAATCTCTCTTTGTATCTATCCATCCACACACATATACATATCTACAAATGAATTTGTTTGCTTATTTAGAACTTGCTCTCACGCACATTGTCATCCATGTTCCTAGGTAATCCCTATTATTTTTCTTGTGTATCCTTCTAGCATTTCTTTATATGCATATGTTGTATATATATGTATATACTACATATGCAAATAAATATGTATTATTATGTAACTCCCTTTTTATACAAATAGAGCCTAGCTGATACACTCTTCTAAAATAAATATTGGAGTTATGTTCATAAAGTTTCCCCATTAATTTTGCAATCACATATTATTATATTATATTGCCTGGAGAGTTCAATGTATATTAAGACACAGAAAAACATTTTAAATTATATATGTTAGGATAAGGGCTCAAATGAGCACAAAAACTTTTTGTTCACCAATAATGTCCAGTGGGAAATCAAAATTCATGTGGGACATAGGACAATTCTTATTTATGCAGGGATATCCTGTCTTTTTCATCTGTGTGAGATACTTGGCCTTTGACCACAAAATATCATTTGTGCACAAACTATTTAGGGGACAAATAAAAAGTCTCCTAAAGATTTTCAAAACAATTCTAATAGGAGATGTTCTACTGACAAATAGCTAATGTTGAAATTTCTCTTTCATGAACATTTGGCAATTAATAAAGAAACATGATGTCCTAAAACTATTGTCTGGATGGTTACAATGAACAATTTGGTCTGTAACGAACTGCTTTTTGATTATTAGGCTTGTCCAACTGTGGCATGGCCTTTTGCTGAGTCATGGTCAGTGGAGGGATTGATACAGAGAAAGGCTGAGAGTTAATTAGGTCTCTTCAAGACATTGTTTCTACAGTTAGAGGAATGCTGAATTTGAAGCTGGCTTCAAAATGTGCCATCCGAATTACATTCTGAGGTTGATTTAGGCAAGTAAGAGATTATACAAGAGAACCTTTTGACACTCATAGGTTACAATTCTGTAACATGAGGCATTCCTTAAAAACCCTGTAAAAACCTTATATGACTGAAGAAAGAAGATACCTCCCATGCTGCTATTTCAAACAACCATTTGCTTTCATACATCCATACGACATTTTGGAGACTAAAGGATTTGTAAATTTGTGGCTGTCACTCTTTCACTTGCATTTCTTAACTGATTTTAAGAAATGAAAAGGCATATTATAATAATTTTGCCTGTGTTGATTGATACAGAATATAGCTTCCATACCAAGCATAGCCCAATTAAAGTCAAAGAAATTCAACTTGGAAATGTGACATTGAATCAAACATCAGACATTTTTATTCATGTTTTAGTGTTTCAGACAGTTGTGTAAAAACATAAGTCATTTTAAGCTTTCGCCATGCTCAGTAATATAAGCTCATGTCTTCTCTATTTGCCTCCAGAAATGGCATTTGTTATTCCTGTTTCTCTCATTACAATTCTGAAAAATTAATGCCCCCAGGAAAATAAGGCATAATTTAATTTTAAATCCCCTCCAAATCTCTTAAAATGTTTTTCTTCCTTCCTCCCTTCTTCCTTCCCTACTTCTTCCCTCCTTCCCTCCCTCCTTCCTTCCCTCCTTCCCTCCCTCCTTCCTTCCCTCCTTCCCTCCCTCCCTCCCTCTTTCCTTCCTTCCTCCCTCCCTCCCTTCCTTCCTTCCTCATCTATCTATCTCTAAAAAGTAATGAATGGATCAGAGGTCTGAAGACAGCAAATTGTCAGTGGGTACTTTAGTCCAAATGACTGAAGTGTTTCTTATGGGGATACTGGTGTTAGAAGTACATACTGAGAAGAAAAATTTTCCATAATTCTATATTTTAAGAATATCAGAGACATACATACAGATTTGAAAATCTGTAGAGTTCCTACAGAGATGTTAAAAATCTTCTAGAAATCTATGGTCTAGGAAGTTAACTCTTTAACCTAGTCACCCTCTGAGAAGAGAGATCTGAAATGGCCATTTGGGCAGACAGTTGGGAGTATGAAAAATCACAAATCTTATTTGAACTAAAATATGGAATTTAGATGGTAATGATTATAAAACACAATCTTACTTGGAGAATATGAAATGATAGTTCACATTGAAGTAAATAAATCATTAACTTGAAGACTCAGAGAAACAATGGATTTTCACAAATTATAGGAGCTTTAAGATTATATTATGTTCTAAGTAATAAATAATAAATATTGATATATTATTTTTATTTTTTCTTACTATTTGCATAATCACATATGCATGTATACAGGCATTGGAAAATTATTGAAGCAACCACTCATAACCATCAAATATTGGTGAGGATGTAGAACAGTTGGAACTTTTGTATCATGCTGGTAAAATCGCATGATGGTACAACCATTTTGGCAAACTATTTGGCAGCAAATATTAAAGCTGGAAATATGCATTCTACATTACCTCGAATTCTTCTTCCAGGTATATATACACATGAATGCATATAGACAAAGTATTTTCCAAAAGAAAAGGATTAAAATGTTCATGGAAACTTTATTCATAGTAGCCAAAATATTGAAAACATCACAAATGCTCATCAGTAGAAGAATAGATCTTTAAAATTGTGATATGTTCACAATAAAATGCTATACTATAAGGGACAGCATCATTTTCGTGCCACGCATCAAGTCACAGAGGAATCTGTACTCAGAAGTACCCTGAACTTGCTTGGCAAAATGCTCTGCTGTTGCCATCTTGAAATTATCAATAATTTTTCAACAAGAGTCTCTGCAAATTACATAGTTGGTCCTGTGTATGGAATGAGAATAAACAATCTACAAATATATACTAAGGTATGTATGGATATCACAAACAAAATATCCACATAAAAGAGTACATATTTTATGATTCCATCCATAGAAAGAACAAAAACAGGTAAAAATAAGTTAATAGTGCTGGAAGTGAGGAGACTGGGTTTAGTAAAGGCAATGAATTACAAGCAATTCCTGGGGAGTCCTGAACCACGTTTAATAATCTGGGGCTCAGTTACAACTGCGTGCACATTTTGTGCATTGAGATGTACTTTTTCCAGCTGTTTACATTGCTTTGTGTATATTACACTTCAATAAAATGGAAAGAAAATTAAAATGAATATAACTGAAATCTTCATGTCTGGAAATAAGGAAGTAGCAAAGAAGAAAAAAAAATAGCAGGAGAAGAGAAAAAAGGGGAAGGAGTAGAAGAGGGAATATAAGGAGAAAAAGAAACAGCTACAAAAAGGTCAATAACATTTCAATACCACGCAATGCTAGGTTAGTCATAGACTCTTCTATTTCTTTCTCCCATTAATCTATAGTGTTCCCAGAGTACCATTCCTCCGCTGTGCACCTTTGGCATTTTCCTCCTTTAGCTTGCATATTATAATAATATGCAGGATTGGACTTTTCTTAATACATAATCTTATGTTTTATTTTGTCTTTCTTAATGTGTCATCAACTTTGAGTTAATTTGCATACAATAAAAAATTCACCCACTTTAAATGTACAATTTACTGAATCTTGACAAGTGTACACAATTGTGCTATCTATCATGACAATCAGTATACTGACCATTCCCTCCACCCAAAAAGGTTTCTTCATGCTCCTTTGCAGGCAACTCCCATCTACCACTCCCAGGCCAAGGCAACCACTGACCTGCTTCCTGCAAAGAAATGGAGTCATACAGTCGTCAGCCTTCTGTGCTTGGTGTTTTTCAAAACGTAAAGCTGCTGTTGAGGTTCAGCCGTGTTGTTTTGTCTATTAGCAGGTTTTTTATTCCTTTTTGATTATTGAGTACTATTCCACTGCAAGGATATTCCACAATTTGTTTATCTATTCACCAGTTGGTAGGCCTTTCAGTTGTTTCCAACTGAACACCAATGTACTAGTCTTCGTGTGAATATGTGTTTTTATTTCCCTTTGGTAAATATCTAGGAATGTGACTGCTAGGGATTTTTGGTAAGCCCATGTTTAAACAAACTGCAAACTGGTTTTCAAAGTGGTATTAATGCCAGCAATGTATCAGAGGATGAGTTGCTTCACATCCTTTACAGTGCTTGGTATTGTCAGTCTTTTTTATTTTAGTCAATCTAGTGGGTGTGTAGTAGTAGTTCATTGTGGTTTTCATTTGCATTTCTCTAATGACTAATGAATTTGGGCATCTTTTCATGTGCTTATTCTTTATTCCTAAATCTTCATTAACAAAGTTTATTTTCAACATTTTTGACCAGTTAAAAAAACTTTTTATATTGAAAAAACTTTAAACTTAAAAAACATTTGCAAAAATAATACAAAGCCAATACAGAGAACTACAATATAGCCCCTACCCATATTTCATAACTTTTAACTTTTTGCCACATTTGTTATATCACTCTATCTATCTGTCCATCCATCCATCCATCCATCTGTCCATCCATTTATTTTCTAAACATTTGAAAGTAGGTTGTATACATCAAACATTCTGAACACTTAATACTCCCATATATATTTCCTAAGAACAAGGATATTCATTTATGTAACCTCATTTAAGTACAGTTTTCAAGTTCAAGACATTTAACATTGATGGAAAGCACATGGTCTATATTCTAATTATTTTAATTGTCCTAATCCCTCCTCCTTTTATTTTTTTAAGCTTACTTTGTTTTACTTCTCATTTTTACTTGTAATACTTTATATATTCTGGAAATGAGATCTTTATCAAATATATGCTTTGCAAATATTGTCTCCCAATTTGTGGTTTACCTTTTAATTTCTTAAGTATCTTTAAAAGAGAAAAAATATTTAATATTGATGAAGTCCAAATTATCACTTTTTATGGTAAATTATCACTTTTATATCTTATCTATGAAATCTTTGCCAAATGCAAGGTCACAGTGATTTTCTATATTTTCTTCAAAATGCTTTATAGGTTTAAATTCTTATATTTAGCCCTATAATCTTCATCAAGTTAATATTTATATATGATGTAAGATAAGTTTTGAGAGTCATTTATTTTTCAAATGAATATCAGTTGTTTCAGTACCATTCCTTGAAAAGATGATCCTTATCATCTTTGTAAGAGATCTATTGACCAAACAACTTTTGGTGGTCAATTAAGACTGGATCACAGATTGTCTTGGTGATGGAAAATTAAGACTGGATCATAGATTGTTTTGGTGGTGGTGAGGAGGAAAACATTAAAATAAGTTGCAACCAAACAAAATGTTAATGACCATATATATGTGGATCTATTTTTGGACTATCTATCCCATTTCATTTATAGCTATCTATCTATCTACCTACTTACCTAACTATAATCTATTTATCTTTACATTAACCATACCTTTTCTTGATTATTGTAGTTTTATAGTAAGTCCTGAAGTTTTGAAGTATAAGTCCTCAGTTTGGGTTTTCTCTTTCAGATTGTTTCTGCTATTCCAAGTTCTTTATATTTTCATATAGATCTTAAAATCAGTTTTTAAATATCTATGAAAAACATCCTGGGATTGCATTGAATCTATAGATAAATTTTAGGAAAATTGACTTCTTAACTCTTGATTCATGGCAATGATGTATCTTTCCACTTATTTAGGTCATCATTTATTTCTCTCACTAAAGTTTTATAGTTGTTAGTGGAAAGATCTTACATATATGGGTTATATTTATCCCAAAATATTTTATATTTTTCAATATTATTCAAAATGGTCTTTAAGACCATTTTCCCAATGGGTCATTAATAGTACATGGAACTACACTCTATTTTTGTATATTGGCCTTGTATTCTCTGACCTTGCAAAATTTGCTTATTAGTTCTAGCAATATTTTTGAAGATGATTCTATTCTATATAGATGATCAAGTAATCTGTAAAGTGTTCTTCTTTTTTCTAATATATATGTATTTTATTCCCTTTTCTTTCCTCATAACACTGGGTAGAATCTATATTACAATACTGAATAGACAAGAGCATATATCTTTGCTTTTTCCTAATCTTACGGAAAAAATATTCAAATTTTCATCATTATGTTTGATGTTAGCTTTTAGTAACAGTGATTTTATCTATTATTTTATGTTTTTATTCCATTGATTTATGCTCATGTATTATATTCATTCTATTTCAGTTTGCTCTGCTTTCTCCAACTTTTCATTTATTTTTGACA
This sequence comes from Cabassous unicinctus, assembly GCA_029593785.1. Lineage (NCBI taxonomy): Eukaryota > Metazoa > Chordata > Mammalia > Cingulata > Chlamyphoridae > Cabassous > Cabassous unicinctus. The sequence goes on from JAQZBX010086921.1 coordinate 8,059, forward strand.
TTTCATTTTTTACTAATATAAGTATTAAACATTATAAATTTCCCTTTATGCACTGTTTTAGCTGTTGCCAACATATTTTGATATAATCCATTTTCATTTTCATTCCATTGAAAATATATTATAACTTCAATTGTGATTTTTCCTTAACCCAATTGTTATTTAATAGTATGTTATATAATTCACAATTATGTAGCGATTTTCAAGAGATATTTCTGTTATCAATTTATAGTTTAATTCTATTGTGGTCAGAAAACATACTTTCTATACTTTCAATTATTTTAAACTTCATGAGACATGTTTTACAAACTAGAATATGATCTATCTTGTAAATAGTCCATGATCTTGAAAAGAATGCATACTCTGTTGCCATTACCTGGAGAGTTCTAAATATGTCAAGCCCGTCAGTTTGTTCAATAGTATTTGTTAAGTCTTCTATATACTTTCAGATTTCTCACCTACTCATCTATCAATTATAGAACGAGGAGGGTGGATATCTCTAACTATACTGAGGATTTGCCTATTTTCCCTTTCAGTTCTTTTAGTTTTTACTTTTCACTTTTAGTATTTTTGAAACTCTGCTCTTAAGTACACATAAATGTAGGATGCTTTTGCTTGTTGACATATTGGTACTTTAATAAATATGTAATGTCCTTCTTTATCACTGGCTTGCCCAGAAATATCTTTTTGCCTGATATTGACATAGCCACTTTAGGTTTCTTTTGATTAGTCCTGCATGACACGCATTTTCAACATTTTTAAATATTTTTTCCTGTGTATTTGAATATTTGAAGTGTTTCTTCTTGTAAAAGCTTATAGGTTGGTCTTTTCTCCTCCAATCTGGTAACCTCTTTGCCTTTTTTTTATAATAATAAATTTTATTTTTAGAGAAGTTTTAGATTTACATTTACATAAAAATTACCCAAAAATACAGGGAATTCCCATATAAACCCCACACCCCCCCACACCCCCACACATAGTTTCCCCTATTATTGACATCTTACATTAGTGTTGTACATTGTTACAATTGATATGAACCAATATCAAAGCATTGCTGCAAACCAAAGTCTGTAGTTTACAGTACGGTTTACACTTTGTGCTCTACAGTTCCATAGGCCTTGACAAATACATAATGTCATGTGTCTGTCATTGCAGTATCATAAAAAGAATCTCACTGCCCCAAATGTGCTCTGTGTCCCACCCATTCATCCCTCGCCCCCTTCTGAACCCCTGGCAACCACTATCTTTCTATCAATGTTACAAGGTCTTCCATTAACAAAGATAACTACAACAACAACAAATCTACTTTGGTCCATGGTTACACGCTCCCCTTAGGTTTGAGGGATTTGGGATGATGTCTGCTCTGACTGCTTCAGACTGAGAGCGGACTGAGATATTATGGGGTAGATGGAGGGAACTGTTTGGCTTGCAGTTGTGGTTGCTCCTTGTTTTTGGGATGGGACTTGTCCACCATCATTGTTTTGTTGATTGTCCAGGGCAAGCCTGAAGAACTGGAGAGTAGGAGTTGATCGTGACTCTGCAGAGATTCAGCGCTCAACCAGCATATGAACAATCCAAAGATTTAAGTCTCTGAGAGATATATTTAACAGGTATATTGAGAATTATAGGTGCAAACAAAAGTAGAAGAATCATGAGTAGGGGAATGATAAATGAGTATACTTACATTATATTAGGGAAATCGATTCTCTTATACTCCCAAATGGGGCCTGCCCAGGGGGTACAGCTTTCATGAGGATGTGTGCCTTGCCTCTGGTGTGCAGATGTCCCTAGAGCCCTCCGGAGCACTCTTGTTTGAGGTTTTGTTTACTGTGGCACTTAGTGAAATCGGCCTGAGACCTGTATAAGTGTGACCTCCAGAATGGCCTTCCAATTCACTATAAAACCTCTTTTGTATTTCATGTTTCCCCCTTTTGGTCAAGGTCTTTTTCCAAATGCATCGCTGGTTAGCACTTGGTAATAATCTCTCAGTGCCAGGGAGACTCATTCCCTGGAGGTAACTGTTTAGTATTAATTATAATAAGGCTAAGTTTCATTTTCAATAATTAAGATGGAGGACTTGTCATACATCCCTGATTCCTTTAAATGGAATGTTTTGACAATTTACATTTAATTTAATTTTCCATATAGTTGGGCTTAAATCATATATATATGCATGTATATGTGTGTGTATTGCCCCCTACTGGTGTATTAGATAAATCTTTTATATATTTTTTATAGTGGTTGTTGTAAGTTTTACCATATATATATTTAACTTATGGCAGTCTACCTTCAAATAATATTATACCAAATAGCATATAAGGTTAAAACCTTATAACCTAATTTTCCATTTCCCCCTTCCATCTTTTATGCAACTGCTGTCATATAGTTTACCCAAAAATATATTATAATTATATTTGTTTTATATAACCCATTATCTTTTAAAAAGACTAAAAATGAGAAATGATGCCTCAGACTTATTCACATATTTATCATTTTTTATTATTTTCTTTCTTTTGTGTCTGAATTTCCATCTGCTATTGTTTTACCTGTGCCAGAAGAACTTCGTTTAACATCTCTTGCAGTGCCATTCTGCAGACGATGCAGTTTCTCAGCCTTGGGTTTTGTTGTTGTTGTTTTGGTTTGTTTTTTAACTTTTTTGTTTGTTTTTCTTTTTAACCTTCATATTTGAAAGACATTTTCACTGGTTATAGAATTCTAGATTGATTGTTTAATTTTCACCTTTCTTTTAAACTTTAAGGTTACTATTACATTATCTTCTTGCTTGCATAGGTTCTCCTAAGAAGACTGCCCTTTTTCTACCATTTTTCTACACATAAAGTGCCTTTTTTTCTTTGAGTGCTTTCAGATTTTTTCTTTATTACTGTTTATTAACAATTTGATTATGTCGTGCCTGTAGTAGTTTGCATTTTCAGTTTGTTTTGAGTATCCTGCCTGAGGATTGATTAAATTCTTTGATATCTGGTCTTATAGTAGTCATCAAAATCGGAGCATTTTAGTCATTCTCTTTTTTTTCAATTGTTTGTTTTATCTTGATTCCTTACTCTCCTTCCTAGACTCAAATTACACATATACTAGACCACGTGATATTTCCCCATAGACCACTGAGTCTAAGTTCATTTTATTTTTCTTTCTGTGCATCATTGGCTAGTTTCTATTGCTATATCTTCAAAATTTCTGAACATTTTCTCCTGAGTGTCTAATCTTCTGTTATTCTTGTGCAATATATTTTACATTTCAGATACTGTATTTTAGGTGTCTGGATATTCCATTTTGTTTTATGTTGTTGTGTTACTCTTGTTACTGTTATTGTCCTTCTGTTTCCTTCCCTGTCTTCTGTTATTTTGCTCGTAGCTTGCCCTATATTAGAGTGCATATTTAAAACATAAATACTTGTCTGATTGTTTTCTTGGTTATGGGTCTTATTTTGCCTGCTCTTTTGCATGTCTGGGAATTTTTATTGTATTAAATACTGTCAATTTTACTTTGTTGACTGCTAGATTTTGTTGTATTGCTTCATTTAGTGCTGAAATGTGTTTTGGCATATTGATAAGTTGCTTGTGTTTCAGTTCAATCTTATTGAAACAGTCTTTTTAAGCTTTGTTGTAGCGAGTTCAGAACAGCTTTTACTTTTCAACTAATTTAGCCCCATTATTAAGCTGTGAGGCTTCTGATGACCTTCAAGGCCTCTCCATTGTAAATGGTGAGAGCACAAATTCTTCCCAGCCTTCGTGGGCTCAGGGAATTTTTCAGCCTACTGCTTTCTGGTGTTCTTTCTCTGGCCTCATGGAGTTGGGCTCCTGTTGGCATACATCAACACTCACCCGAGCATCACAGGATGTCACTGCATATCTCAAGAGCTTCCTCTTCATTATTCTTCCCCCGCGATTTCTTGCTGCTTTTGCCTCCTTTAACTCAGGTGTCTGTCTCCTCATCTTAGCGGGACCATTATGCTCTCTTTGGATACCAGCCTCAGAACTGCCTCCAAGCAGTAAGCTGAGGTGATCATGGACCCACCTCGTTGCCCCCTTCTATCCAAATCACAGTTCTGTGAGATCTGTTTTCCAATGTCTGAGAAACGTTTTTTCACTTTTTTTTTCATTTTTCTTTTTTCACAGTAAAATGGCAATTCTCATAGCAGTTAATTCTTATGGGTAAAATCAGATGTCCAATAACCCTATCTCTTGAAACAAGCAATGAACTTATATGTTGCTTGGCGATTTCCCTTTTTTGTATCTAGAAGACCTGGAGTCCTTTCAATTGGAAATTAGTAATTTCAAATAAATTGTTTCATTGTATTATTGGCTTTTAAATACGGCTTCTTGTGTTTCCAAATTTGTAAAAGTTTTGAGTCTAAAATGGTACCCTCCCCCTTCAAATCAAGAAAGATAATTTAACACCTGGTTATTACCTTCCCTGTATAATGTTTCTCATAAATTGAATGACTCATTTATGGAATGAAGTGACTTTTCCTGGTAGTTCTTTAGGTCTTAATTTTAAGAACCTATTTCTCCATTTGTCACTGACAAGATTCTTTTGCTAAAAGAATTAAAGTTTCCCCCCTTGTATGAAGCTTTAATATGTATAGTGATAAAATAGCATAAGTCCTGTACAAATCTAGGAAGTTGTTTTGTCATTGCTTTCCTTATTCCTCATTTGGAATATATGATTCCTGAACATTGGATTCAATCATTTTATTTGAGACTTTGTTCCATAAAAGTATTAGGCTTAATGAACATTTAAAATTCACATTAGATTAGTAATAGATAGCTATGTATACCACATGTGTAAAGACATCCTCAAAGTGGTAAAATTTATGTATAAAAGAAAAAAATCTCTAATTAGTAATTAAATGTGGCAAATGAAGAAGCAT
>JAQZBX010086922.1:0-13760 GCA_029593785.1 Cabassous unicinctus
GAAGCCAAGAAGCCTGAACCCTGGGCAAACGTCGGCAGCTGTCTTGCTCCAACACGTGACAATGGACTTTGGTGAGGGAAGAAACTTGTGCTTTATGGCCTGGTAACTGTGAACTTCTACCCCAAATAAATACCCTTTATAAAGACCAACCCATTTTTGGTATTTCACATTAGCACCCCTTTGGCTGACTAATACAGACCTCTTGATTAAATTACTTCAGTTAAGGACCTTTGAATAAGTTGTGAGACCCAGGGTGGGTCTTAATCCTCTAACTGGAGTCCTTTATAAACAGAGAAATAAAAAGGCACAGAGAAAGAATAAAGGCTTTAGAGAGAGAGAAGAAACTAGAAATGGAGAGAGAAGACCCTGGGAGCTGAGGAAGCCACTTTGGCCAGAAGCTGAAAGCAATGAGGCCCAGAAAAGAGGAGAGAAGTAAGCAGATACCACCATGTGCCTGATCACCCACAGCTGCAGCTCATGAAGAAAGTGAGCCTGGAGAAGAAGGTTGAAGATTGGCAGATGCCACCATTGTGCCCTGCTATGTGCCTGTTGCCCAAGGCTGCAGCTTAGGAAAAAGGATCTCCAGATGATGCCTTGATTTGGACACTCTGAGAGCCCCAGAAGTGTAAGCTTTTAACCTAATGAATTCCCATTGTAAAAGCCAACCCATTTCTGGTATATTGATCTTAGCAGCTTTTAGCAAACTAAAACAAAGGCTTAATAAAAACATTGTCTTAAGTTCATGACTTATGCTAGGTGATTTTCACTGTTACCCTCTTTCATAATTGATTTTCTCTGGAGTAGGCCTCTCCTGAATGATCAGTTATAATGTAGTGTGCCAGCATAAAAAGATATGCTGGGCCAAACAAATTCTTTCCAATAGGAATTTAAACTAGATGAATGAAAAAAAAATCAGTGGGTAACAGTATCAGGTAAGGTCTAGTCAGAATACAGAAACTTCACCAGTTATTTAAATAGAGAAATTTAATATAGAGAATGATTAACTAGGGAATTTAAAAGGCAAGAATAGAACATTAAGTTGATCATCTCTAAAGGGAAACTGCTCCCTTCCCTAAGGCTGGGGTGAGAAAGGAAAAGTTCAAATTATTAAGAGCTGTAACTCTGGCTTCTAAGGTGAAGGAGTTGAACAACTGATGCTGATGTTTCTGTGTTTAAAGGAGGAAACCCAATTTTCTAGTATTCATACCTCTTAGAAAGGAACACTGCTATTCATGTCTCAGAAAGTGTCTGCTGTTGGTGTCTCAGAGAGACATAATTAGGTTGGTTTTGCTTATGTTGAAAAAATTGCAATATGGATTCAGTATCTGTTAACGAAAGTAATCGTTGCTTCTTGGATTGAACATTGTTAGAGTAATGATCATAGATGTAGAGAGAGGGAAACTAAGAAGGAAGAAGTCATTTCTTCTTCTTCCAGGCTTCCATTCTTCCTCTAACACACCTATTGGCAGAGTCCAACAGGCAGCCAGATGGCAAAACAGAAATGTGGTTTGCAGAATCCCAACCCCAACTTCACAAAGCAGAATATAGAAGGATATGTTTGGATCTGATAGACAAAGCCTTAGCAACTGTCATATTCTGTCCTGTGGCTTCTCAGCTTTCACACATTCTCTTTTATACATATTTTAACATCTTTGCAGCAGCAAAAACAACTCTATGTTTCCATGTAACAAGATTCTATGATCCTTCATTCACTTGAAGATATTTTTAGCCACTACTGAAATAAAAAAATGCAAAATCCCAACCATCATTTTGTTGGACTCTGGAAAACTGTACATTATCCATCTCTGATCTATGTTAATTTCTCCTGAAATTCAGTCATGGGCATATCTGAATATTGTGTTACAGAAATTATAAATCCTGTTACTTGACTGGTAAGTTCTGTTAATGAATTGTTGAGTTAACATTCTGCAAAATATGGATAAGAAAATAAGTGAAAGTATGAGTGGGAACAAGAAAATTGTTCATATGTATGTATACACACACATATAACATGCACACATACAACCAAAAAGGAAGAAAATATAGGAATATAAATACCAATATAAATATAAGCATATTTATAAACAAATGTAAGTATATAAGGTAATTTCTGTATGTGTAATACAGAAACTCATTTCTGTAACCAGTTTCAAGGACATATTTATAACTGTATTCTCACATGGTTCATTCCATTTTTCTTTTGCCCTCATGCCATAGGTTTTAGGCCATAGTGGATATTTATAAATTGTTTTTTCCAGAACTTATTCCATATATTATCTGCCTCAGCTTATTAGGTCATGGTTCTTTTCTTGGTGGAATAATGTCAAACCTTCATTCCAGAAGGGTCAGAAACCTCAGTGGTTATGCAGTTTTTGGTTATTTTACTTTTCTATTATATTTCATTGTTAGACATAGAAGTACTATGAGACACCCCACAGAACTCTCTTGGTTCCCTATATATTTCCTGATTCCATTGTATATGTAATACCAATTTCCCCTCGGTCATCTATATATATCATCCGAGCAATTGAGTAACCACCTTGTGTACCTGTTGGTTCAAATGGCATGAAGATCAGAAAAGTGACAATAACATTCTCAGCAGTGTTTCTAATGAAAACATGCCCCCCTCAAAATTGGCATCTCCAAAGCAGAAGAGATGAAAGTTGAGGGGATGGAAAACAATCACCCTGCAAAAACTGTTAAAAGGAACATATTAAATCCTGTTTAATAGTGAGAGGAGCTACTTCCACTTCCACTCTTTGATTCCCATGTCTTTGTTTTCTGGACATAGTAGAGACAGCATGATATGTTGGTTAATGATTAAAAACATATTCTGGGCTTCAGGAAGATGGTGGAGTAGGGAACTCCAGGACTCAGACATTCCATTAAAACAACTATTAAACAGGAAGAACTGTCTGAAAGTATTATTTTGAAATTCTAGAGGCCAGAAGAACACTGTATAGCATCTAGAGAAGAGTGGGAAGAAGTGGCTGATAAATTACTGTAAAGAACAAGTAAATTGCTCTCTCCATGTGATGCCTACTGGAGTCCATCCCCCACTCTTATGGCTAGCCACTGTGGGATCCAGTCACTCGCTAGTTACTGGAGACAGAAAGGGACATGAAAATCCTCTGCCCCAAGACTAGGGACGTGCATGGCCAATCACTGATCACTGCTTTTGATTAGCAAATTCGGATCTCTGGGGGCCAAACTCTGAGGGCAAAAACTGTTTAACCTGCCCTAGACAAAGGAAACAGCAGCCATTGTTTCATCCCTGTCCCCAGCAAAGGTGACAGCAGCCATTGTTTCAACCTTCTTTAGACAGGGTCAGAAGCAGTAGAGACTTAAAGATGCTGTGCTTCCTCTGAGCCATGGAGGACAGTTAGTTGAAAGGCTGCATTTTCTGGGCAGGCCAGGAAAATTTAGCTTTGGAGACCCATCGTTAGAGCTCTTAGAACCCTTCCTGATTCCCTCTCCAGAGCACTTTGGAGGTCCTTGTTCTCCCTTTGTGTGTCTCTGGCCATTTTCCAAAACTAACTTGGGAAAGTTCTTTCTGATGTGCCCCTTCTTCCAGAATTTGCCCTTTAGGCAAAAACAACTTATGACAATGATAGGAAAGTAAAAAAATAAAACTATAAAGGCAGACAGTCTAGGACAGTCTTGAGGGAGGAAGATCTGTTCCTCAGAAACAGAGAGGACAACCAAACTCTTATAAACAGGGAACACCAAAACAACTAACAAGAAAATGCCTACAATATAACAGAGGCCCAGAAATACAAGGAAAACCCTGCACACTTCATTCACCTTGAGTAAACCTCCCTGATAGAAAGGCTAAAGTGAAAGAAAATCTCTGTCATCACTGGCTGGTTAATAAAACCAAGAAATAGACATCCCAGGGAGTAAATCCCAGAGTTAACATTTTAAAATATTAAAATGTACACTGTGCAACAAAAGAGTACAAGACAAACAAAGAAACAGGAAATGATGGTCCATCCAAAGGAGAGGATAAAAATACAGAACACACCAAGGAAGAAGACAAGAATGTAGACATACTGAACAAAGCCTTTAAAATATGATCTTAAAAATGCTCAAGGAGAGAAGGAATCAAGATGGCAGCACAGTAGGGAGTTTCAGAATAAGCTCATCCAGCAGTGCAGTTAGTAATAACCAGAAGCTATCTAAATCACTTGCTTGGGTGGCTCAGGAGAAGAGAAGAGCACCTTGCAACATCCTTGGAAGAACAGAAGGAGAGACTATCTGTGGTGAAGATTCATGAGCAGAGCACTCCATGTGCTTTACTCCTGAATCTGCACAGGCCACTGTCCATCCCCCACTGGTGGGACAGGATGCTTCCAGAGCCACTCCCTGGCTGGAAGTTAAGTTCCATATCCCAAAAACAGGGGAGGAAGAGAAATAAGGGCACTGACTTTGACTATGGATTGGTCAATGTGGCTGGCTAACGTCCAATCCTAAATGAAGCTAAAGTTTGAAACTCTCCACGTCAGAAAAAGAGTGGTAGCTTCCATTTTAACTCCACCCCTGGTATAATAGGAAGTGCGATGATTGAAAATCACAGTGACTTCCTGGACGGTAGGGACAGGCATCTTTCTACCCAGGTTAGATTGCTGTCACAGTCTGGGCTCTGGTCCTGCCCCTGACAGGAAGGAGGTGGGTGGAACTGCACCAGTCTCTCCAGGAAACTGCAGTCACATTCAGCACACACAGTTTAGACTCTTACCCAACCTGTGGCTCCAACCTGGCTCCTGACAGAAAGGAAAGTGGGTGGAGCAACATCAGTCTCTCCAGGCTTTTTGCGCCTGTGGATTAGATTACTACCTACACCAGTTGCTCCAACCCCACCACAGGCAAGGGAGGAATGTGCGTGGAACTTCATCAGTCTCTTCTGGCAACTATATATAGTTTTGGCCTTGATGGCTTGGATTATTGTCCAAGGCTGTTCCAAAATAATTAGAACCAAGTATCAAAGAGGAGCTTAATACAATGCCAGTCAACAAGAAAGCACTAGACTAAAGAGAGAAACTGAGCCGAGAATAAATACATCAAGAAAATCAGAAGCTGAGACACCAGCAAAAAATTTTAAGCCATACTAAAAGACAGGAAGATATGAACTATCCCTTAGGAACAAACTACCCCCCAGGTGACATACGGGAGTTGAAACAACTAATCACAGATGTTGGAACAAATCTCCTTACAAATTCAATGAGATGATTATGTGATTAAAGGTATTAAGAAGACACTGAGTGAACACAAGGAAGAATTTGAAAGCATATACTGAAAAATAACAGATCTCGTGAGAATGAAAGGCAAAACAAATGAAATTAAAAATATACTGTAGGTATATAACAATAGATTTGAAAAGCAGAAGAAAGGATAAGCAAGCTTGAATACATAAAAGAACAGATAAAGAAAAGAATGAAAAAAATGAACAGGGTCTCCGGGAACTGAATGATGATAAGAGACATTTAAACATACATGTCATGGGTGTCCCAGAAGGAGAAGAGAAGGGAAAAGGGGAAGAAGGAATATTTGAGGAAAAAATGGTAGAAAATTTTCCAACTCTTTTGAAGGACATAGATATCAGTGTCCAAGAAACACAACATACTTGAAACCGAATAAATCCAAATAGACCTACACAGAGACACATACTAATCAGATGTCAAGTGCCAAAGATAGAGAATTCTTAAAGTAACAAGAGAAAAGCAACTAATCACTTTCAAGGGGTGCCAAATAAGATTAAGTGTGGATTTCTCATCAGAAAACATGGAGACAAGGAGGCAGTGGTGTGGTATATTTAAAATACTGAAAGAGAAAAAAATGTCTTCCAAGAATCTAGTATCTGGCAAGAATGTCTTTCAAAAATGTAGGTGAGTTTATTCACAGATAAAGAGAAACTGAGAGACTTTATAACAAAGAGACCAGCATTGCAGGAAATACTAAAGGGAGTGATCTATTGTGAAAAGAAAAGAAAGGGGTGAGAGGCTTGGAAGAGAGTCTATAAATAAAGAGCATCAGGAAAATATCTAAAAGTGTAAAAAGAGTGGTGAAAGTAAGATATGACAGATAAAACCCAAAGTTCAAAATGGGTGAAAAAAGTACTGCCTTTACAATAATAAATTTAATGTGAATGAACTGAATTCTCCAATTAAAGGACAGAGACTGGCAAATGTATATATATATATATATATATATGCTGTAGACCATCTATATGCTGTTTACAAGAGACTGACCTTAGGCCCCAAGAATACCAAGAGAATGAAAGTGAAAAGCTGAAAAGAGATATTCCATGCATGCAGTAACCAAAATAAAGGTGGTGTAGCTAAACTTATATCAGATAAAATAGACTTTAAAAAGCAAAACTATTATTAGAGATAAGGAAAGACATTATATATTAATAAAAAGAGCAATAATCAAGAAAAAATAACAATCTTAAATATTTATGTACCTAACCAATATCAACCAAAATACATGAGGCAAATACTGACAAACCTAAAGGGAGAAATAGATGTCTCTACAATAATAGTTGGAGACTTCAAATCATCAACCACTCTCATCATTGGACAGAATATCTGGACAGATGATCAATATAGATACAGAGCTTGAATAATATGATAAATAAATTAGACTATATATATATATATATAAATTCCCCTCTTAAATGGCAGTATAAATATATTCTTCTCAAGAGTTCATCTAAATTTCTCCAGGATAGACTACATGTTGGGTCACAAAACAGATCTCAACAAATTTTAAAAGATTGAAATTATATAAAGCACTTTTTCTAAACATAATGGAATAAAGCTGGAAATCAATAAAAGACAGAAAAAAGTAAAATTAAAAATATTTGGCTATTAAACAACATACTTAAACCATCAGTGGGTCAAAGAAGAAATTGCAGGAGAAATCAGTAAAAAAAACTTGAGATGAATGAAAATGAGATAACAACATATCAAATCCTATGGGACACAGTGAAGGCATCCAAAGATTAAAGCAGAAATAAATGAAATTGAGAATAACAATAAAACAGAGATAATGAATAAAACCAAATATTGGCTCTTTGAGAAGATCAAATTGATATATCCTTAGCTAGACTGATAAAGAAAAAAAGAGAGAAGATACAAACAAATAAAATCAGAAATGTGAGGGGGGACATTACTACTGGTCTCACAGAAATTAGAGACATCATAAGAGGGTACTATGAACAACTGTACACCAACAAACTAAGCAATTTAGATAAAATGGATAAATTCCTAGAAACACACACACAGCCTGCACAGACTCACCTTAAAAGAAACAGAAGACCTTGGCAAACCAATCACAAGTAAAGAGATTTAAATAGTCATCAAAAACCTCCCCAAAATGAAAAACCCGGGACCAGATGGCTTCACAGTTGAATTCTACCAAACATTCAAAGAAGATTTAATACAAATCTTGCTGAAATTCATCCAAAAAGTCAAAGAGGAGAGATCACTACCAAACTCATTTTATAAAGTTAATATCACCCTAATATCAAATATATTACAAAAAAAGAAAATTACAGACCCATTTTGCTAATGCATATAGATGCAAAAATCCTCAACAAAATACTCACTAATTGACTCCAACAGCATAATTAAAAGAATTATTCATCATGATAAAGTCGGTTTTATCTCAGGCATGCAAGGGTGGTTCAACACAACAAAATCAATCAGTGTAATATGCCACATTAATAAATCAAAGAGGAAAAATCACCTGATTATCACCATTGACTCAGATATGGCATTTGAAAAATTACAGCATCTTTACTTGGTAAAAAACACTCCAAATGATGGGAATAGAAGGAAACTTTCTCAATATGATAAAGGGTGTATATGAAAAACCCACAGCTAACATTGTAATCAATAGTGAAAGACTGATAGCTTTCTCGTGGAAACTGGGAACAAGACAAGGATGTCCAGTGTCACCACTGTTGTTCAACATAGTCCTAAATGTTCTAGCTAGGGCAATTAGGCAAGGAAAAAAAAATAAATGGCTTCAAATTGGAAAGGAAGGAGAAAAACTTACACTATTTGTAGATGATACGATCCTATACCTAACAATTCCTAAAAAATCTACCACAAAGCTAATAGAGTTAATAAATGAATTTAGCAGTCTGATCTGATACAAGAGTAATACGCAAAAATCAGTAGTGTTTGTTTACACTAGTAATGTACAATCTGAGGAGGCAGTCAGGGAAAAATGTCCATTTACAATAACTACTAAAAGAATCAAATATTTAGGAATAGACTTAACCAGGGACATAAAGGACCTGTATACCGACAACTACTATATATTGCTAAAAGGAATGACCTAAATAAGTTGAAGGACATTCCATATTTATGCATTGGAAGACTAAATATCATAAAGATGTCAATTCTACCCAAATTTATTTACAGATTCAACACTATCCCAATAAAAATTCCAACAATCTTTTTCAGAAGAAATGAAAAAGTTAATTATTGAATTTATTTGGAAGGGTAAGGGAGCCCAAACAACCAGAAATATCTTTAAAAAGAAGAACAACATTGGAGGACTCTCACTTTCTGTCTTTAAATTGTATTACCTAGCTACAGCAGTAAAAACAGCAAGGTACTGGCATAAAGATAGACATATAGTCCAATGGAACTAAATTGAGAGCTCAGAAATACCCCCCCACATCTACAATCAAGTGATTTTTGAAAAAGCTGTCAAGCCCACCCAGCTGGGTCAGAAGAATAAAGTCTATTTAGCAAATGGTGGTGGGAGAACTGGTTATACATAGCTAAAAGAAATAAAGAGGAACTTATCTCATACCTTATACAAAAATTAACTCAAAATGGATCGAGGACAAAAATCTAGAACCATAAAACTCCTAGAAGAAAATGTAGAGAATCATGTTTAATATCTGGTGGTAGGTGATGGTTTCTTAAACCTTAATCCCAAAACACAAACAATGAAAGAAAATATGGAGAAATGGGACCTCCTCAAAATTAAACACTTTTGTGCTTCAAAGGACTTTGTCAAGAGGATGAAATGGCAGCCTACTCAATGGGAGAAAATATTTGGAAACCACATTTTGGATAAAGGTTTGTTTGCAATATTATATAAAGAGATCATACAACTCAATGATAAAAAGGCAAGCAATCCAATTTTAAAATGAGCAAAAGGCTTAAGGAGACATTTTTTTTCCAAATAAGAAATTCAAATGGCCCAAAGGCATATGAACATGTTATTTATCACTATTAATGAAATGCAAATCAAAACTACAATGAGATATCATTTCATACCTAATAGAATGGCCATTATTAAAAAAACAAACAAACAGGAAACTGCAAGTGCTGGAGAGGATGTGGAGAAATAGGAACACTCCTCATTGTTGTTAGGAAAGTAGAATGATGCAGCCTCTGTGGAAGTCAGTTTGACAGTTTCTCAGAAAGCTAAATATAGAATAGCTCTATGATCCAGCAATCCCTCTAGTAGGAATATATCTGGAACTGAAAACAGGGATGTGAACTGACATTTGCACATCGATGTTCATAGCAGCATTATTCACAATTACCAGAAGATGGAAACTATCCAAGTGTACATCATCTTATGAATGGATAAAAAAATGTGACATATACATATGATGGAATACTATGATGCTGTAAGAAAAAATTATATTGGGATGCATATGAAAACATGGGTGAACCTTGAGGACATTATGTTGAGTGAAATAAGCCAGACACAAAAGGACAAATATAGGTTATCGCTAATATGAACTAAATATGATGAGTAAATACATGGAGTTAAAATCTAGAGTATCAGATACTAAGAGATAGCATGAGGGCTGAGAAGGGCTACTGATGCTTAATGTATGTAAATTTTTCAATTAGGTTGATTGTAAAAGTGTACAATCTGAACTGAATAGATTCGATGATAGCACATTATAGTTAGTATAATTAACACTGCTGATTTATAAATGTGATTGTGGCTGAAAGGGGCAGTCTAGGAACATAAATGTCAACTGACAGAAAGCTAGGGAATAATCTAGGGACTGTATAGCATACTGAACTTGGTGGTGGATGAGGATTACAGTTAATATTACAAATGCAAGAATGTTTTTCTATGAACTAGAATAAATGTACATCACTATTACAAGATGTTAAGAATATGGTGCAATATGGGAAAATGCAATTAATGTAAATTACGGAATTAATAGCAATATTGCAATATTCTTGCATCAATAGCAAAGAAGCTACTACATCAATTCTAAGGCCAATTCTAAGGCCTTAAGGGAAAGTCAGTTTTTTAAAAACCAAGTAGTGTTTTCCTACCTATTTCCAAATGTCAAAAAAGAAGGGTGATTGTGCTTCTGCTTTGTTTTTGCTCAGTAATACAGTCAAGCAAGAGTGTTTCCAAGTGACTTGTTGAGCTGTATAAGCATTTTTATTTCAAATAAAATATATATGTATTATTTGTCATACTATATGGTGTCTGCAATGCACTTACAATAGAGGGCATGAGATTTTTTTCTATTGGAGTAAGGAAAATGTTCTAAAATTTACTGAAGTGATGACAGTACAACTCTGTGATGAACATGAAAGCCATTGAATGTATGCTTTGGATGGAATGTAAAATGCATGGGACTCTCTAACACAATGAACATGGTGGATGATGGACTGTCTCATACATTATGAGACTGTTCTCTCATTAACTATGACAAATGTACAATACTAATACAGGGTGTTAAAAATAAGGTACTTTATCGAAAAAGTACACGAAAACGTAAGTTCTGGACTACAGTTAGCAGGAATATTTTGATGATGTTTTGCATAATTTGAAACAAATGTTCCACAGCAATGCAAGATTTGGGTGGTGGGGTGATTTATGGGAATTCTACCCATTAGGCAGGTTTGTTTTGTAAGCTCACAACTTCACTAGTAAAAATGCTCAAGGAGATGAATGAATGTACAGATGAAGAACTAAAGGATATCAGGAGAACAATCAATGAACAATATGAGAGTCTAAGTAAAGAGATAGAAATGTTAAAATGTAACCAAACAGAGCTACTAGAGTTGAAGACCACAATAACTGAAATGCAAAATGCCCAGGAGGGTGTCAAGAGCAGATTAGAATTGGCAGAAGAAAGTATCAGTGAATTTGAAGTCAAGACACTTTCAATGAGTCAGGTTGAAGAAGAGAAAGAAAAAAGAAATATTAAAAGTGAAAATTGCCTAAGGCAGCTATGAGACACCATCAAGCACACCAATATTCTTATTATGGGAGTCCCAGAAGGAGAGGTAAGAGAGAAGAGGGCAGAAAGAAAAGTCAAAGAAATAATGATAGAGAACTTCCCAAACTTGGCAAAAGGCATGAATATGCACATCCAAGAAGCTCAGAGAAGACAAACCATGATAAACACGAAGAAGTAGACCCCATCATATATTGATCACACTTTTGAATGCAAAGCATAAGGAGAGAATTCTGAAAGCTGCCAAAGAAAAGAAACATGATATATACAAGATTCCCCATTAGACTGAGTGTCAGTTTCTCATCAGAAACAAGAAAGCAATGGGTTGAAATACTTAAAGTGCTGTAATAAAGCAACTGCCAGCTAAAAGTATATCTGGCAATACTCTTTCAAAAATGAGGTAAAGATTAAGCAGTCTCAGATAAACAAAAGCTGGGAGAGTTCATCACCACTAGACCTGTCTTACAAGCAATGCTAAGGCGTGTTCTTCAGACTGAAAGGAAAGGACACTAGACAGTGGTTCAAAGTGGCATGAAGAAGTAAAGACCTGTGGTAAAGGTTAACATTTGGGTAATTATAAATGCCAGTGTTACTCCATTGTATTGTTTGGTATGTAACTTCATTTCTTACTTCCTACAGGTGCTGAAATGCAAATGCATAAAAAGTAATGATAAATCTGTTTTTGGACATTAAATGCACAGTGATATAAGTGATGACAAGTACAAAAAATGGTGATGGGACATAAGTTAATAGGAAAAGGATATGTGAATGCTATTGAAGTTAATCAAGCCAAATATGATTGTTATATGTTGAGGATGTTAAGTTTTAACTTTATGGTAACCACAAGGAAAATAGATGAAATTATATTCAGATAGAAATGAGAAGACACTCAATATGATACAATACAAAAAAATGAAATTAAATATAAAAGTTGGCATTAGTGGAAGTGAGGGGCACAAAAGTTATAAGACTTGCAAAGGTTAAATAGCAACATGACAGAAGAATGCCTTATACTATATTGTATTGACTTCAAATGTAAATGGATTAAACTATCCAGGCAAAAGGCAGAGACTGGCAGAATAAATAAACTATATTGTTTATTTGCAGAATTAATAAACTATATGGTGTCTGCAATGCACTTACCTTAAATTCATAGATACAGGTAGGTTGAGGTTGAAATTTTGGAAGAAAATATACCATGAGAATAGTAACCAAAAGAGAGTTGGGGAGGCTATATTAATATTGGATAAAATAGATTTAAATCAAAAAACAATTAAGGTGGAAAATATGTTCATTATATACTTAAAAAGGGGATCAATTCAACAGGAAAATGTAACAATTATAAATATATATGCGCCTAACAGCATAACCCCAAAATATAAGAAGAAAATACTGACAGATATGAAGGGAGAAATTTATTCTTCTACATTAATAGTATGAGACTTTAGCACAATATTCTTAATAATGGATAGAAGATATAGTCAGAAGTACAATAAGGAAGTACAGGACTTGAATGATATTCTAAACCAACTAGACCTGACAGACGTATATAGAACACTTCACCAAAAAAACTGAATATGAATTGTTCTCAAGAGGGCATGGATCATTCCCCAAGGTAGGCCATATGTTGAGTCACAAAAAACAAGTCTCAATAAATGCAAAAATATTGAAATCATACACTGCATATTCTCTGACCTCAAGAGAATGAAGGTAGAAAACAATAAAAAAGGGAGAAGTGGAAAATTCACAAATGCTTAAGAGTATGTAAATAAACAACATACTCTTAAACAACAATGGGTTAAAAAAGATATCACAGGGAAACTTGGGAAATATCATTCGATGAATGAATATTAAAATACAACATACCAAACTTATGGGTTGCAGTGAAGATAGTGTTCAGAAGGAAATTAATACCTCTAAATGCTTACATTAAAAAAGAAAAAAAGACTTCAAATCAGAGATCTAATCTCAAAAGTGTAGTAACTAGAACAAGACAAGCAAACTAACCCAAAGCAAGCAGAATGAAGACAATAACAATGATTAGAGCAGAAAGAAATGAAATAGAAAACAAAGAAACATTAGAGAAGGTATTTTAGTTTGCCAAAAGGGCTGTGGATGCAAAGTACCAGAAAATGTGTTGGCTTTTATAAAGGAGATTTATTTCGGGTAAATCTTACAGTTCTTAGGCTTTGAAAAGTCCAAACTGAGGCACCATCAGAGATGCTTTCTTACCAAAGTCAGCTACCATTGATCCCAGCGTGTTGCCACGTGGTGAAGCAAGATGGCCACTGATCTCTGCTGAGGTTTCTGCCTTCCCCTCTGGGCTCACCATCTCCTCTTGATGGGCCCAGACTCTTGGGGCATTGGGTTTAAGCAATCCTCTCTCTTACATTTCAGATGCTGAATCAAATATGCCAGCTTTCTTTTCCTTTTGTCTGTCCATGTGAGTCCATTTATATCAGACTCAGCTAGGAGACAGGGACTCAACCAGAGTCATGCCTCATGAAGTGCT
>JAQZBX010086923.1:0-12934 GCA_029593785.1 Cabassous unicinctus
ATAAAAATTCATGAATTAATCAGCAATTTTCAATGCACTTGGCTTACAGCTATTTACCAAAACATAAATTTAGTTCTATAACTATTATGAGATGCCAACAGAAGCAGTCTGTTGTGCAGGATATAGAAACTAATGTGGACATTTTAGTATAACATATGTGAATCAGAGGGTTGTAAACATATCCCACAGAAATTCTGAGGCTTACTGGCTTTCTGAAATTCCTAGCAGGCTAGTGCTCTGGAGCATGTTGAGATATCCCTTTCAATCTGAAGGACAAGTTGCTGAATTTGACTTCTCTTGACTGTAAGATGAGCAAAATTCCTTGTGGGTTTCCTTGTATTTTGAGGGCTAATTATAGCTCCTTTACACATACTGCTCTACATATCATATGGAATAATGGTTGAAGAATGTGTTGTAGATAGGGATGCTGTTTGGAGCTTTGGTAAGCCATATAGTTGAACAACAAACTCTTGAGGATGTTGGAGCAATGCTGTATCACATTTGAATAGAGCTAGTCTTCATTTCAGAAATAACTTTTGTATTGCTGCTGGACACTAGTAGGGAATAAATGCTAATGAATATAGCATGAAACCTGAACTTCCCATCATCAATGCACAGAGCCATAAATTAAGGCATATACAAAACAACTCCAATTGAAAACAGTACACACAACATCAGGTTTAATGGGTACTGAAGCACAAGTGAGTTGGATGAGCATAAATTTCAGATTCTATGGCTACTACATCTCTCACCTACACTAATGGCCTGATGGGAAGAACTCTATGACCAGCTGTCTAGGAAAGAAAAATATCATTTGATTGGAAGATAGCACTGTATGATATTCAGGTAATATAAAAAAGGGGCAATGCAGAATTACATCCCCACCAAGTTGTACCTTAAAGAATAGTAGAAAGGGGAATCCCCTATGGATAGGTAGACATTTGAGAGATGGGCAGAAGTATTTATTTATACTAATTCATGCATAATATTAATTATTTGGCAGCTGGTCAGTGTCATGGAAGGAGTGGATGTGAATGGGCACAAAACATCAAGATAATTGTGCACCATGCAAATACTCTCCAAAGAGAAACTACAGCAGAATAATGTAAAGGTAATCATAGGCCAAGCTGAACCATTCTGTGGATGGCAGCCAGTCATTTCCCTAGTTACCCCTGTCCATGTCTAATGGAATCATGGTCAGAGTGGCTTTAGTGGCAGAGATGGATTTTATGTATGGACTGAGGAACACAGGCTTACACACATTGAGGCAGGTATGGTTTTAGTAACTGCTGAGGGCCCCATCTATTAACAGCAGAAAATGAAATGTAACAGCCAACATGACAACATAACTTGGGAAGATCTACCAACTATGTGTTGACAAGTTGATTACACACAACTTAAATTATGGAAGAGATACCACATTCTTCTAATAAAGAAAATGCTAGAAAAACAATTTTTAAATCCTCTTTTAAGTCCATCCCTGAACTAGCCAGACATAATAAATTATTTAACCACAAAATTATATTAGCCACTTTGTTGAGTAGAGGAGTTAATTTGGCAGACTGAAGTGCTTAAGATATAATATTAGGTAGTTTTCATTTAAAGATGAAGCCCAAACCTCTGCTTAGTGGAACCTCTAGTAATTATAGAATTATACAACTTAGAATTAAGTTAGAATTAAGACTTATAAACATTCTAATGAATTACAGGTATCAAAATACACACTTGTCTTGACCCTGGTGCTACATGGTGGGGAAAGACCTCTGAATGATGAGTCAGGAAGCACCTATGTGGTCTTAAAACTCTAGGGGGCAACATAGCATTAATAGGTCGATACTTGTTAATGGAAAAATACAGTCAAGTATAAATCCTCTTTCCTACACCAAGTCCTACAAGATTCTCACAAATATGGGCCCCAAAAATTAAGCAAAATACAATTAAAAAAAAAAACACTCCATCGACACTAAGAAAAATGTCACATGACTAAGAATCAGAAGAAAGCAGACAGTGGAAACAAGAATTTAACAGTTTCAGATGATGAAATTATTCTGACAGAGATTATGAATAAACTTTTAATAAGTTTCAGAAAATTTAAAAAAATCATAAAAATACATACAATGGCACATTTTCCAAAAACTAATCAAATAGAGTCTCTAGAGTTGAAAAATGCAATGAAGAAAGCTAAAAATTTCCAAGTAACAGTACTGAAAGAACATTGGATGCAATAGAATTCAAATCCTGAGCCATAAATAGAAATAAGTAGATGAGACCATTTTTTATTTGTAGACTTTCCCTACATCTGACTCTTTCTTTGTCCCTGCAGGTATTGAAGTAAAGCATTCCCTCCCATGATATTTCTTTCCCATATCACAACAGATATTCTCTCAGGCTTAATTTTAATCCAAATGATTTTTTTTCCTGCTGGCTGTTTCATCCTTCAATAATAGGTAAATACCAAATATCCGCATTCTGGAAACTCAAGAAGATGAAACACACATGTAACCACAGTTTGGAGGATGTATCTCAGTACTACATGGGTGCTTCCAGTTTTTCTGAAAAGGGTGATTGGGAAATGAATGGAAAAGGGAATGTTGGCATTGGTGGAAGACACCAGGAGATGAAACCCCAGACCTCTTTATCCAATACTGATTATCTATCATTTACTTCTCTTGGAAACTCAGCTCTTACCTGTAGGGGAGCAGAGTCATTGCTCCTATGTTTGACATATACTCACTTTGACAATTGCTACATTTTTATAATAGGTAAGAGCTCTGTTACTGCTTTCTGTGGTCTTAGTTGAAATGGTTTTCCCTTGACCTGAGCATGTTTACTCTTATATCCTCCACTTTGGAAAATTAATCTTCCATTGAAAGTGTTCATCTGTTCTAAAATTTTGTATGGAAGTGTCACAGTAAAAAATTATTTAAATTTACCAAATATAATACAGTAAAACAGAACAGAGCTAACTCAAAATAAGTCTTTTCCTCCTAAGATTTAACATACCTTTAATCATTTGGAGGCAGCAATCAAGTTTTGAATTTCTCTAGAAAAAAATATATTATTTCCATCTGTAAGGTGTTTGTTCTACTCACAATTCCAATAGGTTCTATACCTGAAATCTATAATTTAATTATATTCTTCAAGTTTTGCTTTAAAGTTCACCCAAACTCACTTGAATTTCACCAGCAGGAGATAGTTTGATGATGTTTTGCAGCCATTTATAGATTCTTAGAGAAAAAAAAAAAAAGATTTCCATAAGAACAAATTTATCCCTTCAGTTCAGAGCGAATTATTATAGTTACCACATATTTTAAGGGTTCTGGAGATGGGTAATCTCCTACTAATAAAATCCAGGAATGCTTTTCTTCTCAGAAAAAAAAAAGAGGCAAATTAATAATAAATTAAGTAAACATTTAAGAGTATTTAGCAGAATTTTAACGAACTCTATCCCTCAAATATGACATGCTCTACAAACATCTTTTACTAAGTACCTATGTAACTCTTGGGCAAAATGCAAAACTAGGCCAAGTTTCAATTTCACTGGTAAAGGTTCATAAGTATATCCATCAATATCATAGGTTTGGCATAATGATCTGGCCTTCTTCACTAGACACTGTCTGTGTACTCAGGGGATTCTTGCTGCTTTATTAGGGAATGTAGCAGGACTTCCCAGAATGTGAATTCAATATTCTTCTGGTTATTGTGTGGGTCTCCATCCACCAAGACAATGCCCCATGACCATTAGAATATTTTCATATGCCATAGTGCCATGCCCCAAGTGCACTACTCTGCACATATACCCCTCATTGACACCCCACAGCAGTGATCCTCCCCTGCCACAGTTGTGACCCTTCTGTAACCCAAAACCTCCCAAAACAACAAAGCCAAAAAATAAACAAATAAGAATAAGAAAGTAAAATGTTAATAATTAAAATAAGAAATAAAATACAAAAAAAAAAAAGAAATAAATGTCATTTCCTGAAAGTTTCCTTACTGCTCAAATATGACTTCTCTCTAAGCCAATTTCATCATATAAACACACTATCTTCCCCCTAACATTGGACATGGCTCCCAGGGATGAGCCTCCCTGGCACTGAGGGATTATTATCAAGTACCAACTAATGATGAATCTAGAAAAAGACCTTGACCAAAAGGAGGAAATGTTAAATATAAATGAGTATTTTATGGCTAAGAAACTTCAAAGTTAGTCAGGAGGTTGTTCCAGAGGTTATGCTTATGCATGTCTCAGCAGGATATCATTGACTTCCACAGTGAACAGTGCCCCAAACAATGGGGGTCTAGAGACATCTATATACTCTAGGCAGGGCAGACAACCTCAGGAATTTAGTACCCTGTCAATGGGCCTACGTTGGTATATATACTACCCATTGTAACAGAGATAGTGTCCTTTATAAATTCCCTACACATGGTTCTTCTGCCCCTTTTATTTGAACCTGTAATGAGCACTATACTTGTTAAATATATGTCCAATAGATTTAAATCTCCAGTGTGTTCATATGCCAATTGAGCCCTGAATCTCTCCAGTTCAGTTCATCCAGTAAAACTAATAAAAGGAAGATGATGGACTCACCTATCCCACAAAGTGGAGAGTGCCTACAACTGCAAGCAAGGCAGTTCCATCCATGTGTTCCATGGGAACTAAGCCCCATCTCAATCAGAGGCAGGGTGGGCATCACCATCCCAAAATCCTCAGGACTGATGAATGAATAAACATAAGGGGGGAAAAAACTGTGGACTAAAGTAGACATTATTATTCTATCAATGGAAGAATTGATATAAAGGCAGTGGCCAACATAGTTTCTCAAAGTAGGGAGAAGGAAGAACAGGTGGAAAATAGGAGCATTTGAGAGACATTGGAATTGCTCTGCAGCACATTGGAATGATGGATACAGGCTATTACAGATTTAGTAAAAAGCTATAAAATAGTATAGGTCAAAGTGTAAACTATAAGGTCAACTATAGTCCTTGGTTAGTACAATGCTTCAATATATGTTCATCAATTGTAACAAATGTACCACACTAATGAATGATTTTGGTAATTTGGTAAAATGTGAGGGAGAAGGGTGTGGATTATATGGGAATTCCCTATATTTTTTGTAACATTTATATAATCTACAGCTTTTTAAAAAATAAAATGTATAGAAAATAAAATTTAAAAACTATGTAGTAGCTGAGTATATTAGCTAACAGAGTATATTAGGAAACAGTGGAATATCTTAGGGAATTTTGAAAGAGATAAAATTACTCTTTCTCCTAAATTACACACATAGTATAACTAACTTTGGCACACACCATGAAAACTACATTTTATGGTGTGAGGTGGTAGGGGTGTCTGGCTCTTAGAAGCCATATCTATCTCTTTAATTCTTGTGTTCCTGACCACCAGACAACAGTGAACTAAAAGGTACAGTGTGTATTTAAACAATACTCATGTCAATAGCTTCCTCCTACCTGTATGGCAGAAAATGCACCGTGTGTTGGAGACAACCATTTCAGTGGAGTCTTCTTGAATATACAATGTTCTTTATGAAAACAGAAGTATCAAATTTCATGGCTACCTTGTTTTTTATGTATTTTCATTGTTTTTGAATTCCAATTACTTGAAAGACCTACTTCTAGGTTCTTCCACAATGTCAAGAATATATGCTTACTAGATTTCTTCTCAACATTCTTAAAGAGGCTGTTTTTCAAAAAGAGATTTCTGCTTAAAGAAAATAAGCTATAAAGTATTTATTGTAAGAACTGATTGAATAAACACAGATTTTCCAGGATAACAATCTGGGAATGGATATATAAACTTGTCCAAGAGGAGGACAGTAATGGCACTGTTTCTATTGGATAAATATATCCCACTAGTGTTTTTATAGCATTGGCAAATTTGACTCACAATATATTGTTTTGTAGTTGTCCCTAAAAAATTGCCTAGGGAAGATTTTGGCAAACTGACTGGTTTATGTGACAAAAACATTTAGCTGAGAATCATAATTTAAAGAATGTGGAGTGATGTGGTTGTTTTAATTGCACTGGAGAAATTTTTTTAAGGACAAGATGAGGAATATTAATTCTCAGATTATGGGATAATGAAAAACCAGAAATTTTCCAGGACATCAGGAATCAAATCTCTTTTCACTTTAAACTAAAATTTTGATGGGGTATAACTAAAAAATTGAGAAAGATGGGTTTCTGATGAATGAAAATTAAAGAAATAGAATACTGGAAATTAGGAAAACAGCAAATTATCATTCTACATGGTGAGAAAAGTATCTATATTTAGTTTTATCAGAGTTTGGCTTCCTTTAATCATTGGAAAATTTCCAAATTTGTGTAACATGATCCTTTTTTTTGCCAGTTTATTAAGGTTTTTTAATTTGTTATTGTTTCATTTCCATTTTTTTTGTATTTATTGTTTTTTTTTTAATGAGGCTTTAGATTATATACATGTGACTTTGAAAACATAGGCAAATCCCATATACACCATTAACTCCCCATCCTTCTCCCCCTCCCATATATTCCCCAATAACAACATCTTTCATTAGTTTGGTACATTTGTTACAATTGATGGACATATTTTGAAGCATTGCTACTAGGCATGGTCAATAGTTTACATTATGGTTTACACTTTGAGCCTCATACATTTATAGTTTTGACAAAATGTATAGTGGCCTTTATCAATCATTGGAACATCATTCATAACAATTCCAATGTCCCCTAAAAATATCCCTTGTTACACCTATTCTTCCCTCTTCTCCCTTCAGAACCTCTGGTGACCACTGTCTATATATCAATGCTACAAGTTATTCCATTACTAGTATTATAATGTCTACTTTAATACTTAGTTGCATGCCTGCTTATTATCATTACTCATTCTTGAGGATCTGGGGATTGCGATGCCCATTCTGCTTCCCATTGAAAGGGTTATTAGATGACATGGGGTGGATGGATGGAACTGCCTTTCCTGCAGGTGTAGTTACTCTCTGTTTTTTGGAATGTGTGTCCATCTTCATCCTTTTGTTAGTTCTCTGCATTCCAATAAACTGGAGAGAAAGTGTTGGCTGCATCAGTTCTGAGATTCAGGGCTCAACTGGCATATGAACAGACCAAAGATTTAAGTCTCTGGGACACATATTTAGCTGGTATATAGTGCTGATTATAGGTTTAAATAAAAGGATAATAAGAACCAGGTATAGGAGAAATATAAAGGAGACTTACTCATATATTGGAGAGATAGGTTATCATACATTCCAAGGTAAGGCTCACTGATGGTGTGCCAATTTCCTGAGATTGTTTGAACTGTCAATTGTGTCCTGATGTCTCTCCATGCTTCAGGCAACCCTGCTTGAGGCACTGTTTACTGTGGCAGTCAGTGAGGTCCTTCTGATACCTGTATAAGCATAACTTCTGGAAATCTCTTAGACATAAAAACTCCTTTGTATTTAATTTTTACCCCATATGCATCACTAGCTGGCACTTGGTTGATCCCTCATTCCCAAGAAGGCTCATCCTTGGGGACATGTCCCATGCCTGGGAAAGATATTGAGTTTATATGCTCTATGATAGTCCAGGTTTGAACAACAAGGAGGCTTTCAGGAAGTAACACTTAGGCAATATATATTACCAGGCTAACTTTCAATTTCACAAGGAAAAGGTCTGTAAGTACATGTATCAAGATCAAGAGTCTGGAGTGTTGGATCATCCTCCTTTGTTAGTCAATACTCATGTGCTATAGAGTTTCTTGCCACTTTATTAGAGAATGTCGGAAGACTACCCAGGATAGGAATTCAAAATTCTTTCAGTTATTGTGTGGGTCTCTACCCACTGAGACTACACCCCATGACCATGTGAACACATTCCTATTTGATGGAAGTATGCCCCAGGTGCACCCCTCCACACATATCCTCCACCACTGACACCACACTCCTGTGATCCTCACCTGTCACAGCTGAAACATTTCTGCAATTCAAAACTTCCTCAAAAATAGTCAAAAATAAAATAAATAAAAAATAAAATAAAATCTCAGTGTCTTATTATTTCTTCAACTTTATTTTCAAAAAACCCTATAATTTCCAGAAAAATCACATAGAAAATAAAGGGGTTTCCCATTCACCCCATCCCGTCCCCTTCTCACATTTTTCCTATTAATAACATCATAAACGAGTATGGTACATTCGTTATAAATGATGAACAAATATTGAATCAATGCTACTAACCACGGTCAATGATTTACATTGTGGTATCCATTTTACATCTTGCACTTTTATTGGTTTTGATAAAATGTATAATGTCCTATATTAGTTATTGCAAGTTTCCACAGAAGAATTCCAATACCCTAAAATTGCCTTATGTTTCACTTATTCCTCCCTCTCCCTCTTCTAAAAACCTCTAGTCCCACTATCTAGGAACAGTTTTAGCTCTGTGGTTGAGCACCTGCTTCCCATGTACAAGGTCCCAGGTTCAATTCCTGGTACTTCTTATGAAAAAAAAGAGAATATCTCTCACCTGAAGAGTTTTTTAAGGCTTGCATTATGTTTTTGTTTCTAAGACTATAGATAAAGGAATTCAGCATGGGAGTGACCACCATATACTTCACTGAGGCTATTGCATTTGCCCTTGAATTTTGTGTAGCAGCAGAACTAAGATACACTCCAAGACCTGTACCATAAAACAGGGTCACTACTGAGAGGTGAGACCCAGAAGTAGAAAGTGTTTTATACTTGCTCCCAGCTGTTGAAAATCTCAAAATGGAAGACACAATTTTATAATAAGAGAAAAGGATTCCTGTTAATGGAATAACACCCAGAAGTCCAATTACAAAATATATCACTAGGTTATTGAGGAAGGTGTCAGAAGAATCAAGTTGGACCACCTGATTAAGGTCACAGAAAAATTGGGGGATTTCCAACTCCGAACAAATAGTTAGTTGTGAAACCAATAAGGCATGTAAAAGAGATGCCAGAACACTGAACAACCAGGATGCAAGTGGAAGGAGGCCACAGAGCCGAGGGTTCATTATGACCATGTAGTGCAGGGGGTGACAGATGGCCAAGAAGTGGTCATAGGACATCACGGTCAAGAGGGAGTTGTCTAATTCTACAAAAGCATGAAAAAATACATCTGGCTCAGGCAGTTTTCAAAGGTTATGATTTTGCATTTGTTCTGGATGTTCAGTAGCATCTTTGGGACAGTGGTGGAGGTAAAACAGATATCAGTAAAAGACAAGTTAGAGAGGAAGAAGTACATGGATGTGTGGAGGTGGGAGTCAGAGAGGATGGTCAGGATGATGAGCAGGTTCCCTGTGAATGTGACCAGGTAAATCATGAGGAACATCACAAAATGAATAGGCTGTATTTCTGTATCTTCTGAGAAACCCAGGTGGATAAATTCTGAAACAAGTGTTTGGTTTTCTGGTACCATGTAGATGATGAATCTGCTGGAAAAGAGACCAGAACCATATGAATTTGGCCAAAAGCAGTGATCTGGAAATAATCACAAATGCTATGGGTTGTATTGTAAATAAGTTAATTATTTTATTGATTTTATATAGATCTAGTGCCTTTTTTCTGAAAATGTCAGGGAAAACAAATGCTTTTCTTACTCCTTCATATATTTGCAGACTAGACATCCTTGTCCATGATATAAAACACTTTCTCAAGGCTATGCTTTCCACTACAACTTCTCCCAGACTTTATTTTAATCAACAAACATGACCAGTCATTTTGTACCCTGTGATGAAAATTTGGGGTAATGAATATTGGTGATGGTAGCACAATATATTGAATTTCCACCCTGGAGCATTCTGCTGGTTTCTCTCTCAGAGTGTCAAGAATCTCTAGAATACATGGGCAGTGCCTAGCAAAGGATGAAAGATCATTATGCAGTTCCTTTGATATTGATGTTTGTACTTAATCTTTTCTTGTGAAATTCAAACGTAGCCTAATATTACATTTTGCCTCAGAGTTAGCTCCTGAAAGCCACCTTGTTGCTCAAATGTGGCCTCCCTCTAAGCCAAAGTCACCATATAATCACATTATCTTCCCCCCAACATGGAATATGACTTCCAGGGATGAAACTCCATGGTACTGATGGATTATTACCAAGCACCGACTGGCAATAAATCTGGAAAAAGACCATGATCAAAGGAAGGAAATATTAAATACAAATGAGTTTTTATGTCTAAGATATTTCAAAGTGAGTTGGGTGGTCATTCCAGAGGTTATGCTTATGAACATGTCAGGAGGATCTTCCTGAATGCCACAGTAAACAGTGCCTCAATCTGGGGTGTTTCTGAGTGCTCTAGAGACATCTAAATACTATAGGCAGGCAGATAACTCCAGGAAATTGGCACCCCAGTGGTGGGGCTTACTTTGAAATATATGAAAATCCTTCTCCCCAATGTATCAGAGTTTGAAACATTTATAATTTTCTTATAGATGCTTCTTATACCCCTTTCATTTGAACTAATAATTAGCACTATAACAATTAAATATATGTCTCAGACACTTAAATCTTCAATCTGTTCATATGACCATTGAGCTCTGAATCTCAGCAGTTGAAGCCAACACCTACTCTCCAGCTCAACAACCTCACCCAGGAAATATAACAAAAAGGGTGATGGACAACATTTGTCCCTAAAAAAAGAGAGTATCTACAATTGCAAGCAAGACAATTCCATCCATCTTTGTCATAGGATCTAAATCCAAATCCTCTCTCAATTGGAAGCAAAGTGTGCATCACCATGCGAAAATCCTCAAGAATGAGGAATGAACAATATAAGGGGGGAATGCAACTATGGATAAAAGCAGACTTATCATTATTTTCACAATGGAACAACTTGTAACATTGATATAAAGAGAGTGGTCAACAGAGGTTCTGAGGGGAGGAAGAGGGAAGAACAGGTAGATCATAAAGCATTTTTGCATCATTGGAATTGTTCTGCATGATATTGCAATGACAGATTTAAGCCATTGAACATTTTCTCAAAATCTATAAAATTGTGTGATACAAAGTGTCAAGCATAATGTAAACTATAGATCATACTTAGCAGCAATGCCTCAATATGTATTCATCAATTTTAACAAATGTACCACACTAATGAAAGATGTTGTTAATGGCAGAAACTGTGGAAAATGGAGGGCATATGGCACATGGAAATCCCCTATATTTTTTATGTAACATTCATGTAATCTAAAGCTCCTTTAAAAATAAAGAAACAAATGCAAAAATATGGGCAAAATATTTGAATAGAATCCTAACATAAGAAGATATACACTTCAGAAATAAGCATACAAAAAGAGGCTTAATATCATATGTAAATATGGAAATGGAAATTTAAATGCAAAATTAAAATGGCAACGATATATCACCACTGTATTAGTCAGCAAAAGGTGTGCTGATGCAAAATACCAGAAATCTGTTGGTCTTTATAAAGGGTATTTGTTTGGGGTAGAAGCTTACAGTTATCAGGTCATAAATCATAAGTTTCTTCCTTCACCAAAGTCTGTTGTCACGTGTTGGAGCAAGACAGCTGCTGACGTTTGCCAGGGTTCAGGCTTCTTAGGTTCCTCTCTTCCTGGGACTCCATTTTTCTCTCGGCTCAGCACCTCTGTTTCCTCCACAAGGTCAGCTGTAGACTATGAGGCCCTCTAGGCTTTGCCTCTCTTCACAAGGCCAGCTGTAGACTATCAGGTAAACAGCATGACTCTTTTTCCAGAGCCTTCTCGCCTTCCTCATGTCCAAGATCCTTTGTGGGCTTACTCCCCTGGGCTCCAGCATTAACCCTCAGCATCAGGACCCCAACATCAAAACTCCAACTCGAAGAACTCCAACTCTGTCCTTTGCCATGTCTTTTTTTCTTTGAGACCCCACCCACAAAAGGGTGGGGCTCAATGACCTACTGACATTGCACAGTCAACACCCTAATCATAACTTAATCATGCCCAGATGAACAGACCATTTAGAAGCATAATCCAATATCTATTTTTGGAATCCATATCTATTCAAAATGCCAAACTACTACAATCCACCCTGTGAGTTCCAAAAATATATTATAGTATTCAAAAAACCTAAGTCAGTAACAATGCAAGTACAAACTCATATCATAATCAGTTTAAAGAAATTCATTTCATCTTGAGGCAAAGTCCCATCTGTTGTAGATCTCTGAAACTTACAAAACAATTTATCTGCTACCAATACACAAATGGACAAACAAAGGATAAACATTTTCATTAACAAAAGGAGAAACTGGAAGGTTAAACATGAGTCATTGGTCCTCTATAGTTCAGTAAACCTGCAGGGCATACTCCATTTGATTTCAAAGTCTGAGAGTTATTCTTAAGGTGACGGTTTCTTCCCCTTGGGGCCACAAGGGGATCCACCCTTTCCACAGGCTTGTTCAATGACCATTTTCTAGGTTCCACCCTCATCAAGCATCTGAATGGTGACTGAGCTCTAGACATCACCATCCAAGAGAATTGGGGTGATTGCCATACCTTACCCAAACTTTGGGTAAGAATCTTAACCCCCCTAGTACAGTGAGGTGAAGGAAACATTCCCCCTAATCTCTGGCATACAGGCTCAACCCTCTCAGAGGAATGAGTTGACCACCTGGCCTTCCCTAACCTTTGGCATACAGGTTCAACCCTCTCAGAAAAATGGGTTGACCACCTGGACTTCTTTAATCCATGGGGGACAGGAGCATCCCACTAAGACCTATGGGATATTGATGTTAACCACCCTAATCTTTGAGGAATGTGCTCCACCCTCTCTGTACCCTGTGGCAGCCAAACTCTCCCAGAACATGGAGTGGGATCATCCACCTTCTTCAAATGCTGGGGCAAACTCACCCTCTCTACACACATGGGTGGGGCTCCTCTCTTGGCCCAAAGTGATGTCTTAATTCCATATCTCAGCTTCCATG
>JAQZBX010086924.1:0-12933 GCA_029593785.1 Cabassous unicinctus
TATCTGGCTGATCTCAATACTTGGTTTTGTCTTTGACAGTTATCAATTTGATTATAAATTGTCTTTTATGGATGTCCCTGGGTTTATTGTATTTGAAGTTTGCTGCAATGTTTGTATTCACTTATGTCTTTCATCAAATTTGGAAAGTTTTCATCCATTATTTCTTCAAATACTCTTTCTCTTTCATTTTTCTGGGTCTCTCAAGATGCATACATTGCCTTACTTGTTGTTTTCTCACAAGTCTCATAGGTATTGTTCATTTTTCTTCATTCCTTTTTCTTTCTGTTTCTCACAGAGCATTTTAAATGTGTTATCTTTGAATGCACTGATTCTTTCTTCTGCCTGATTAAGATTTCTGTTGAATCTCTCTTGTGAACTTTTTTATTCCAAGTTTTCTACTTTTCAGCTACAGAATTTTTCTTTGGTCCTTTATAAAAATTTTGTCTCTTTATTCAAATTCTAAATTTGTTCACTTCTCATTTTCTTGATATATTTATTAACTTGTCCATGATTTTCTCTAGCTTATTTGTCATACTTGGTAGAGTTGGCTTAATGTCTTTGCTTATTACTTATAATATCTGCATTCCTCAAGGATGGATTCTGTTGTTTAATGTTGTTCAATGGTATAGGCAAATTTTTTCTTGTTCTTTTATATGCCTTGTATTTTTTTTGGTTTGGTTTCATCTGTACATTTGAAAAAAAATTAATGTATTAAAGTGGGAACTCAGATTTGCCCCCTTTCCCTATGTTTCCAGGATTTTTTTAAATTATTTTTCAATTTAGTTTTGATTGTTGTAGGCAGTAGTTGTCTATTTGTTTAGTGATTTTTGTAAGTTATTTCTGCATATACTGTATTCCTAGGTATGTGTGATCACGAAACTTTATGTTATTTTAACTTTTATTCAGCTAGTGTTAGAGCAGCATTTCTATGAATGCTGGGAACTTAAAAAAACACAGCTCCCAGCATTTGCCTATTTGCCATGGGCTAGGGTTTTCCTATAGTAATTAGTCAGCCTTGAAATGAGCCTAGAGAAAACCCTGAGGAGAAAAAGCATTGCCTTCTCAGGTCTTTCCTGAGAATTTGTTTTGCTCTGGGCATATGAGTAATTTTCTAAATTTCCTTGAATAACTGTAACCTTTGGGTGTCCTTTTTCCCAAGGAAATTCTCCATAGTATTTCTTCATGGGCTCCTGATGCTCAGTTTTATATCTCAATCATAATCTCTTCCTCTAGGAATCTGAGGTTTGATTGCTTCCTGACAGTATTATTGTAGCCATGCCTGCTATTTCTAAATCTTTAGTGAGTTCTGAGATGGGGAAGACAGTTATGAGCATCTTGGGTCAGTCCTTCAGATAGCCACTTGATGGGTTTGAACAAACATATACATCCTGCTTTGGAAATAAGAATGGTTCTCCCTACAGAATCAGGAACCCAAACTGAAAGTTCTGACTGCATCTCACAGACTGTGGTTTTGAATTAAGAAAAGGGTGTTGAAAGGGGTAGCAAAAGTACAACAATGAATTCCCACTCTTTAATTTTTTAAAAAATATTTTATATCAATGTTAACAAAAGTTAATAACTACAATAAAAATCAATATGCTCTGGTCCCTGGTTACTTCCCCCCAAACTTACTTTTTGTTCAGTTCTCTATCTTAGGGGATTTGGGATAATTTTGATTCTGATTCTGGGTGAGAAGGAACATAGATATTATGAGGCAGAGGAAAGAAATTATTTTGCTTGTTGTTGAAGATATTCCTTATTTTGGAGATGGGACTTGTCCATCATCACTGTTTTGTTGGTTGTCCAGGGCAAGCCTGAAGAACTGGAGAGTAGAAGTTGGCCACAACTTTACTGGCTTTCAGAGCTCAACTGTATTATGAACAATCTCAAGATTTAAATCTCTGAGAAACATACTTCACAAGTATATTGGAAATTATGGGTTTAAATGAAAGGAGTAAAAGCGTCATTATTAGAGGCTTATAAATGAGTATAACTATATTATATCGGGAAAATAGATTTTCTTGTATTCTCAAATAAGACCTGCAGCAGGGATGTGGTTTTCTTGAGGTCTTGTGGCTTCATGAAAGCCTGGATGTCCACAGAGACCGTGGGAGCACCCTTGTTTGAGGATTTGTTTTCTGTGGCAGTTTGTGAAAGCTGCCTGAGACCTGCATCTGTGTAAACTCTGTCTAGGACATCCAAATCACTTTGAAATATCTTAGGGATAAAAACTCTCATTTATTTAATATTTCCCCACTTTGGCCATGGTCTCCTTCCAAATGGATTGCTAATTAATCCTTGGTAATAATCCATTATTGCAAGGGACACTCACACCTGGGTGTACTGTTCCACATTGAGGGGAAGGTAATGAGTTTATTTGCAGAGTTTGTCACAGTAGAGGTCACATTTGAGTAGCCATGAGGTTCCCTGGAGGTAACTCTTAGGCACTAATTACACTTATTCTTAGTTTAGTTATTACAAGAATAAGGTTCCTAACTGCAAGCATTAAGATTGAGAGTTTTTATACTTTCCCTACACATGACTCTTCTGCCCCTTTTATTTGAACCTATACTTAGAGCTATCCTAGTTAAATATATGTCCTAGAGACTTAAATCTTTGGCCTATTTATGTGCCAGTTGAGTCCTGAATCTCAGCAGAGTTACAACACCTACTCTTCATTTCATTGGACTCACCCAGGACAACTAACAAAGAGGTAATGATGGATAATGATCACCCCAAGGAACAGAGTGCCTGCAACTCTAAGCAAGTCAGTTCCATCCATCTGACACATGAAATCTAAGTCCCCTCTCAATTAGAAACAGAGTGGGCATCACCATCCCAAAATCGTCAAATTTGGAAATGAACAATGGGCTAAAGTAGATTTATTAATATTCTATTATAGACTTATTTTTTATAACAATGGAAGAACGTTTATCATTGATATAAAGGCAGTGGCCGTGAGAGGTTCTGAAGGGAGGGAGAAGGTAGAATAGGTGGAACATGGAGGCATTTACTGAACATTGGAATTTTTCTTCATTGCATTGCAATGGTGGATACAGGCCATTATACATATAAAATCATATGTGGCAGAGTATAAATTATAAGGTAAACTGTTTTATAAGGTAAAATATTCCACTCAATATAATGTCCTCAAGGTTAAAACCTGTTGTCTCATGCATAAGGACTGCATTCCTTTTACAGTTGAATAATATTTCATCATATGCATAAACCACATATTGTTTATGCACTCTTCAGTTAATGGACACTTGATTTGCTTCCTTCTTTTGGCAATTGTGAATAACGGCACAATGAACCTTAATGTGTAAATGTCTGTTTATGACCTTTCTTTCAATTCTTCTGAATATATTTCTAGTCGTGGGATTGCTGGATCATTAGGCAATTCTAAAATTAACTTCCTGAGGAACCACTAAACTGTCTTCCACAACACCTGCACCAGTATACATTTCCATCAGCAGTGAATAAGTATTTTTATTTCTCTACATACTCTCCAAACTGTTTTATCTGTATTTTAAACAAACTTTTATTTCAGAATATTTTTATATTTACAGAAAAGTTGTGAAGGTAGTACAGAGTTCTCATAATCTCAGACAGTTTTCCCTATTGTTAACATTTAACATTAGTATAGTACTTTGGTCACAATAAAGAACAATTAATAATACATTATTGACATTGCAATTATGGATACAGGCCATTTTATATTTTGTGAAAAACCTACAAAATTGTTGAGGGCAAAGTGTAAACTACAATGTAAACTATAGTCCATGGTTAATAGCAATGCTTCAAGGTGTGTTCATCAATTGTAACATATGTACCACACTAATGAATGATGTTGTTAATGTGGGAAAGTGTGGGAGGGGGAATAGATGGAGCATATGGGAATCCCCTATTTTTGATGTAATATTTATGTAATCTAAATCTTCTATAAAAATAAAAATAAAATTTAAAAAGGCAAAATAAAAAGAATGTTCTATTACAGTGTGTTAAGAATATGGAGATATATAGGGAAATTACAACTAATGCTACTTATGGATGACAGTCAACAGTAATACTATAATGTTTTACAGCAATGTCAAAGAAGATTTTATATTAATTCTAAGATACAATAGGCGTATAAGGGGGTAGGGAATTTCTCTTTTTGGAGAAATAGTTCTGACATTGACTAATTGATGACAGCACAACTCCATGATGAAATTGAGAACCACTGAATGTAACTTTGAATCAAGTGTACAAAACGTAGTGCTGTATAACAGAATCCAGTGTGTTAATAGGAAAAATAAAACAATGTTCTCTCAGGAACTATAACAAATGTCTAATACTAATACAGGGTGTTAATCACATGGGTTGGAGGAAAATACACCAAATATAAAATATGTGCTATAGGTAGTACTAACATTTTGAGATTTTTTTCACAATTTGTGAAAAGTATTTCACAGCAATGCAAGGTGTTGGTGGTAGGGTTTTATGTAAGCCCTGTTCAATGATATGCATGCTTGCTTTGTAAGTTCATAATTTTATACACTTACTATTTATGACTGTCCATGTATGAATAATAAACCTCAATAACATTTTACGTAAAAATATGAAATCTTTTAAAAAGTTGAGAACTTAACTTACAGCCCTGTTTTCTTTTATAAGGCAAGGTTTAGATTCCTGTTTGAGAAAGTAGCAGGACTTCACCAAGAGGGAAGTTTGATATTTTGTTAGCTAACATGTGGGCCTCTATCTATCCAGAAAACATTCATATGGCAATAATGATACATTTATATCCCTTATAGTATGGTTTAGGTGAGATATTTCTATATACCACCCCATTATCAACATTGTGTACTAGTGATGTAACTTTTTAATAGCTCCTGAAAGAAAATTTTTATGTTTGTATTATTAACCACAATCCTTGGACTCTATCAAGTTCATTGTTTTATATAATCACTATTTTATACTCTAGCTTTCTTACAAGCAAAATATATTACCAAACATTTTCCCTTTCAACCATATCCACACACACTTCATCACTGCTATTTATAATCACATTTTTGCCATCATCTCCACCCATTTTCAAGGCATTACATAAATCTAATTATAAATTCTCACAGATTAAATATCAGCTCACTATTCACTACCCCCATTCTATCTCCTGGTAAGCCAACGTCCCAGACACTACCTTAATGAGTCAATCAATATATAATCTCATATCAGTGAGATCATACAATATTTGTCTTTTTTCTGTGGCTGATTTCATTCAACATAAGATCCTCCGGGTTCATCAATGTTGTTTGATACAACAGCACTTAATTCCTTCCTACAGATGAATAACCCATCCAATATATATACCACATTTATTTATCCATTCTCCTGTTGATGGACACTAGGGTTGCTTCCATCTTTTGGCAATTGTGAATAATGTCACTATGAACATTCTCAATTCTTTCGTTGGATGCATTACACAACTGATAACATTTCTTCATCTGTCTTAGTGTATTTGACAATGTTTTAAATACACTAATGTGCATTATCAATATTTTTCTTCCAATGAGTAAAGAAGAGATTGTGTTTTAATGGGATAATAATAATCAGCATATATTGATAATGTCTTATGCACCAACCACTCTGGGAGACATATGTTTTGCCAACATGCACTTTGAAATATCTACAACCTTCATTTCTAAAAGAGTTGAAAAACTGTCTTTTAATAATCAAAAACATTTTTAAAGGAGACTCTCTGACAAAATCTATTTTTGTAAGGGACTACATTTAAACAGGAAGAAACTTATGATATTAAGTTTTCATATATACAATTTATACATTGTAGGTAAATGTCACACAACCCATGTACGAGAAAGCATGGATTCAAAATCAATTGTGACTCTAAATCAACTTTTTCTCCAAGATTATGTACTAATTTGAGTTAGTAGGCAGAGGTATTGGGCACTATACCTCATATTTTATGGCCAAAGAATTAAAAACATCAAAGTAAATAAATAATGTATATAATAAAGAATTTCCATAGGAAGGTTTCTAAAGGGGACCCCTACCTTTACAAAGAGGAGTTTTAGACATAATATTAATTATTCTAACTAATTAAATTCTCTGTAGATTGATATGTTCATTAAATTATTCAATGACATGACATAAAAAAAATTATCTAATTCAAGTATTAGAAGTTCTGCCTGTTGATGTAATGAGCCAGGTTCTACATCTAGCCTTACAATTACTTTACCATCTTGTGGCCCCCTCTTTCCTTCTTTCTTGAAACATCCCTTTTAAAAGTGCTTTTGGTAGACTTGATATCTTAATGATATTTGGTCTTCCAATTCATGAACATGGAATCTCCTTCCATTAATTTAAGTCTTCTTCAGTTTTGTTTAGCAATGTTTTGTAGTTTTCTGAATACAGGTCCTTTGTGCCCTCGATTAAGTTTATTCTAAAATATTAGATTGTTTTAGTTGATATTATAAGTGGAATTTTTTCTGATTTCCAACTCGGATTGCACATCAGTAGCATATAGAAGTGCTGCTGATTTTTGCGTATTAATCTTTCATCTCACCACTTTGCTGAACTTGTCTTTTAACTCTAGTAGCTTTGTTGTGAATTTTTCAGGTTTCTTGATAAAGGATCATGCCAGTGAATAGTGAAAGTTTTATTCCTTCCTTTTTATTTGGGTGCATTTTATTTCTTTGTCTACCATAATTGCTTTAGCTAGAAGAAGTTGTAGCACAATATTGAATAATAATGAGAGTGGGCATGCTTGTTTTGTTCCTGATCTCAGAAGGAAGATTTCATTGTTTCACAATCGAGTACAATACTAGCTGTACGTTTCTCATGAATGCACTTTATCATACTGAGAAAGCTTCCTTCCATTCCTATTATTTGGTGTGTTTGTTATCAAGAAAGGGTGCTAAAAGGAACTTCCACAGGTTGAAAAAAAAATAAACAGGAAAGAGAGAATTGGAGGAGAGTGTAAGAACAACAAAAAAGAGAAAAGGAGAAATAAAAACAATATATGGCATACATAAACACAAATAAAATATGGCTGATGTAAGAAATTCCTTGAGAGTAATAACACTGAATGTTAATGAATTAAACTCACTAGTCAAGAGACACAGATTGACAGAATGGAAAAGGAAATATGACCCATCTATATGTTGTCTACAAGAAATCCACCCTAGACCCAGGGATTCAGGGATGCTGAAAGTCAATGGCTGAAAAACAATTTTACAAGCAAACAATAACCAAAAACGGGTGGGAGTAGCTATCCTAATATCGGACAAAATAGACTTTAAATGCAAGCTATTGTAAGAGACAAGGATGGACACTCTATATTAGTAAAAGGGGTAATCTTTGAAGAAGGAAGAACAATAATAAACATTTATGCACCTAATCAGGGTGCCTCAAAATACATGAGGCAAATACAGGAAAAAATAAGTGGAGACATAAATGCCTCTACAATTATAGTGGGGTACTTTAATACACCATTATCACCATTAGACAGAACATCTAGACAGATATTCAATAAAGAAACAAAGACTCTGAATAATACATTAGAGGATCTGGACCTAATAGACATACAGAGAACGCTACACCCAAATACAGCAGGATATGCTTTTTTCTCGAGTGCACATGGATCATACTCCAAAATAGGCCACAGACTAGGCCACAGAACAACTCTCAATGAATTCAGAAATATTGAAATTATACAAAGTAATTTCTCTGACCACAATGGAATGAAATTGGAAATCACTAAGGGCCAGAAAAACAGATTAGGCACAAAGATATGGAAGTTAAAAAACACACTCTTAGACAAACAGTGGGTCAAGGAAGAAATCTCAAAAGAAATCAGTAACTACCTTGAAACTAATGAAAATGACACCACAACATATCAAAACCCATGGGATGCAGCCAAAGCGGTCCTGAGAGGGAAGTTCATAGCCATAAATTCATATATTAAAAAAGAAGGAAGAGCTAAAATTGAAGACCAAACGGCACACTTGGAGGAATTGGAAAAACAACAACAAACTAAACCTAAAGGAAGTGGAAATAAGGAAGTAACAAAGATCAGAGCAGAACTAAATGAAATAGAGAATAAGAAAGCACTAGAAAAAATAAAGAAAACCAAAAGCTGGTTCTTCGAGAAAATCAATGAAATTGACAAACCACTAGCCAGACTAACAAAGAAAAAGAGAGAGCAGATGCAAATACACAAAATAATGTATGAGGAAGGGGATATCACTACTTACCTCACAAAAATAGAGTATCATAAGAGGATATTTTGAAAAATTATATGCCAAAAAGAATGATAATTTAGAGGAAAAGGACAAATTCCTAGAAATGCACATGCAGCCTACATTGATGAAAGAAGAAATTGATGAACTCAACAGACCAATTACAGGTAAAGAGATAGACTCAGTCATCAAAAACTTACCAACTAAGAAGAGCCCAGGACCAGAATTCTTCACAGATGAATTCTGCCAAACATTCTGGAAAGAGCTATCACCAATCCTACTTAAGCTATTCCAAAAAATAGAAGTAGAAGGAACATTGCCTAACTCATTCTATGATGCAATATTACCCTAATACCAAAGCCAAACAAAGATACCACAGCAAAGGAAAATTACAGACTAAAATCTCTAATGAACCTAAATGGTAAAATCCTCAGCAAAATACTTGCTAATTGCCTTCAACAACATATCAAAAGGATTGCACACCATGACCAAGTGGGTTTCATCCTGGTTATGCAAAGATGGTTCCACATAAGAAAATCAAACAATGTAATATACCACATAAACAGATTGAAAGAAAAAAAAAACACATGATCAACTCTATAGATGCAGAAAAAGCATTCGACAAAATACAGCACACTTTTCTGTAAAAAATATTGCAAAAGATAGGAACAGAAGGAAACTTTCTGAACATGATATAGGGTATCTATGAAAAACCCAAAACTAACATCATCTTCAATGGTGAAATCCTAAAAGCCTTCCCTCTGAGATTGGGAACAAGACAAGGTTGCCAAATATCACCACTCCTATTTAACATTGACTTAGAAGTACTTGCTCAAGCACTGATGCAAGAAAAAGATACAAAAGGCATCCAAATTGGAAAAGAAGAATTAAAAATTTCATTATTTACAGATTATAGGATTCTATACATAGAAAGTACTGAGAAATCTACAAGAAATTCCTAGAACTTATAAAGGAGTTCAGTAACATTGCAGGATATAAGATCAATGCTCAACAATCAGTAGCATTTCTGTACACTGGTAACGAGCAATCTGAGGGAGAAATCAAGAAAAAATACCATTTAAAATAGTAACTAAAAAAATCAAATACCTACTAATAAATTTAACTAAAGATATAAAGGACTTATATGCAGAAAACTACACAACTATATAAATGTAGAGGCATTTATGTCTTCACTTAGTTTTCCCAGTGTGTGCCTCATGTATTTTAAGGCACCCTGATTAGGTGCATAAATGTTGATGATTGTTCTCTCTTCTTGAAAGATTACTCCTTTTACTGATACATAGTGTCCATCTTTGTCTCTTACAATAGTTTTGCATTTAAAGTCTAATTTGTCTGGTATTAGAATATCTTCCTCTGCCCTTTTTTGGTTATTGTTTGCTTGTAAAATTGTTTTCCAGCCATTCACTTTCAGCCTCCTTGAATCCCTGGGTCTAAGGTGAGTTTCTTGTAGACAACATATAGATTGATCATATTTCCTTATTCATTCTGCCAATCTGTGTCTCTTGACTGCTGAGTTTAATCCATTAACATTCAATGTTATTACTATGAAAGAATTTCTTACATCAGACATATTTTCTTTGGGTTTATGTATGTCATATGTTGTTTTTATTTCTCTTTTTGTCTTTTTAGTTGTTCTTACACTCTCCTCCAACTCTCTCTCCTATTTTTTCCTTTCAACCTGTAGAATTTCCTTTAGTATTTCTTATAGGGCAGGTTTCTTATTGTCATACTCTCTTAATTTCTGTTTATCTGTGAATATTTTGAACTCCCCATCATTTTTGAATGCCAGATTTGTGGCAGAGAATTCGTGGCTGGAAGTTTTTTCCTTTTAGTACCTTGACTATGTCATTACACTGTCTCCTTGCCTCCATGGTTTCAGATGAGAAATCAGCACTTAATCTTATTGTACTTCCCTCATATGTGATGGTTCTCTTTTCTCTTGCTGCCTGGAGTATTTTCTCTTTGTCTTGAGCATTAGACCTTTTGACAAGTATATGTCTTGGAGTAGACCTGTTGGGATTTATACTGTTTAGGTGTGCTGTACTTCCCGGACACGTACATCCATCTTCCTCAATAGGATTGGGAAGTTTTCAGCCATTATTTCATACAACACTCCTTCTGTTCCCTTTTCCTTCTCTTCTCCTTCTGGGATGCCTGTAATGCATATGTTTGTGCATTTTGTGTTGTCGGTTAAATCCCTTTATCCCTGCTGGATTTTTTTCTATCTTTTTATCTGTCTGTTCTACTATCTGTTTGATTTCAGATGTACTGTCTTCCGCATCACTAATTCTTTCTTCTGCCTCTTCCAATATGCTGTTATGGGAATCCAGCATCTATTTGATTTCTTGGAATGTGCCATTCATCACCATAATATTCGTTATCTTTTTATGTATGTTTGCAATTTCTTCAGTATGTTCTCCCAGTGTCTTCTTAATATCCTTAATCTCTTCCTTCACTTCATTAACTTCATCCATAATATTTGTTTGGATGGCTTTGATTAGTTGTTCAATGTTCTGCATCTCTTTCTGGTCTTTAGTTTTTTCATTGGACTGGTCCATGTCTTCCTGTTTCTCAGTTTGTTTTGTAATTTTTTGTTGCCCTAAGGTCATCATTTATCTTGCTGGTTTTATTCAGTTGATTAGCTTCTCTCTGTGCTCTAGAGTTTTCTTTAGCTGGTTGTTCTGTGTGTGTGTTAAGTTTTCTCTTTGACACTTTGTTTTTCTTGTTCTATTTCCTTGCTTTTTTCTATGTTCCCTTGAAGGAAAAAGATGAGGGTCAGAGGAATCAAAAGAGATAAGAAAGGAAAAAGGATAATAAGTAATATTGGTAAAAGTTACAACAGGGGC
This sequence comes from Cabassous unicinctus, assembly GCA_029593785.1. Lineage (NCBI taxonomy): Eukaryota > Metazoa > Chordata > Mammalia > Cingulata > Chlamyphoridae > Cabassous > Cabassous unicinctus. The sequence goes on from JAQZBX010086924.1 coordinate 11,108, forward strand.
TTTATAAGACTTAATAAAACGAAGATTTAACTCATGTAAGCAGTGTAGAGAAATAGGGGGAAAAATGGAGTACCTACAATGAAATGGGAAATCAAATAGAGAAAAATATATAGAATGATTTAAAAGGACAGAATGATGAGGAACAAGAGAAAGGATAAAGAAATGGCTGAAAGGGAAAAGTTTATAATAATAAAAAAGAAAACAGAATAGACTAGATACAAATCAACACCCATGAATTTGAGGACGAATGAAAAAGTGTGGAATGTAAGAGCCATAACAGAAAGCAGAAGATAGAAAAATGAAGGAAGGAAAATAGATAACATTTTCGATAAAATCAATTTACACAGATTATGGGAAACCAAGGAAGAAGAAGCACAGCAAAGAAGAAACAAACTAGCAGCAACTACTTTAAAAAAGAAATAGAAAAGAAGGCTTGGGAGGAAAGAGGAAAGAAAAGCAAGAAACATACAAACAAACAAAGTAAAACCAAACAAACACACAAGGAAGCAGTCAAACAAAGCTAAGGAAGAATCATGTTCCTTCTTGGGCCTTTGTGGAGCCTCTCAACCTGGCTGTGTTCATCAATCAACTACCCTGCAGGCTTCTCTCTGCAGGTTTTAAGGCAGATTTTAGTGAATAAACTAAGTTAAAAATTTTTAAGTAACCTTTTTATTTATTTTATTTATTTTTGAGAAATAAGGGACCAAAAATAAGGCCTCTTCTAGACCACCACCTCTACCGAGGGGACCCTAAATATGTTTGTGAAACCTATCTAACACTCCCCACTGCCTAACCCCCACAGGGGTGCTGAAACTCTGATACTCCTTAGCGTGGAACTATAAAATTGGCTGACTCTTCCCCCTCTTAAGCCAAGCCTCTGTATCCCAGAGCAGCTAGGTAAATGAGGCTTCCTCAAGAGATTTGCCTCTCCCCTCAGCCTGACACCACTTCAAGCTGGCTGCTGTGCACCCCAAAGCTGCAAGGGGGTTCAGGCAGCAAAACCCACAGAAAGGAAACCCTCTCCACCCTCTGTCAGAGCCCTCCCACTCTTGGAGGATGCTCCCTTTCACTGGGTTGCCAACAGGAGTCCGGGCTCACCCTAGCCCTTTGCCCTAAGGGTGAGGCTTCACTGTCCACATCCCCAATTTCCAGCTGGAGAAAAACTCATGATTTTATCTTGAGCAATCCACCTCTCTGTCCAGCTCCCTCCAGATCGATGTCCCTAAGGTTTTGCTCTGTGGGCTCCCAGAACAGATCACTTGGGTAGGATCCTGTCCCCAATCAGCCATCCTCTGCTAGAGAGACAGAGAGTGCCCCCCTAAATCAATGTCATCTTGCCCGCTCTTGTTTTTTTTTCATCTATATTCATATGAGATATAGGTCTATAATTTTCTTTTTTCCTGTTATCATAATCTAGTTTTGGTATTAGGATGATTTTGGATTCATAGAATGAGTTTGGTAGCAATCTTCCCTAATTTTTTTTGAAGTGCTTGAACAAGATCAGTATTAGGCTGTCTTTGAATGATTGGTAGACTTCACCTGTGAACCATCTGGTCCTGGACTTTTCATCTCTGGGAAATTTTTGATGACTGTTTCAATCTCTTCACTTGTGATTGATTTGTTGAGGTATTCTACTTCTTCTAGGGTCAGTGTAGGTGGTTTGTGTCTTTCTGGGAAAATTGTTCATCTCATCTATATTTTCTAGGTTTTTTGGCATACAGTTGTTCATAGAATGCTTTTGTGATCTCTTTTATTTCTGTAGGGTCAGAAACAATGCATCCCTTCTCTGATTTTATGTGTGTCTTCTCTCTTTTTTTTTTTTTTTT
>JAQZBX010086925.1:0-12934 GCA_029593785.1 Cabassous unicinctus
TTTTGCCATGAAACCAAATAGATAATCTGTAAAATTTAAGCATTAACACCCCATTCCCTCTCATCACTGCCTTCACTGTATGCTGTGTTCTCATTGTCCTTTGTCTAAAATAAATAAATATATTTATTGATTTCTGTTGAAATTTCTTCTTTGATGCACTGAGTGTTTAAGAGTGTGTTGTCTAACTTCCACATATTTGTGAGTTTAACAGTTCTCCACATGTTATTGTTTCCTACTTTCACTCCATTATGGTCAGAGAATGTGTTTTACATAATTTCAATGTTTTTTATATTTTCTGAGATTCTTGTGTACCCAACATGTAGTCTAACTTGAACAGTGATTCATCTGCAAATTGGAAAATTACATATCCTGCTGTTTTGGGGTGCAAAGTTCTGTATATGTCTATTAGGTCTAGTTTATTTATAATATAACTTAATTTCTCTGTTTCCTTATTGATCTTCTGTCTTGGTATTCTTTTGATGAGAGTGGTGTATTACATTTGTGACAATTATTGTGGAGGTTTCTATTTCTCCTTTCAGTTTTGCCAGGGTTTGCTTCATGTATTTTCAGGAACCAAATATTTAGGGACATAGATATTTATTATTGCTATTTCTTCTTGGTTGATTGATTCTTTATTAACATACAGTATCCTCCCTGATCTCATTTAGCAGCTTCTGATTTAAAGTCTATTTAGTCTGATATTAGTATATCTACCTATGCTCTATTTTGATGACTTTTACATTTAATACATTTCCATCCTTTCACTTTCTATCTATTTATGTTTTTGTGTCTAAGGTGAGTTTCTTGTAAGCAATATATAATTGGATCCTGCTTTATATTCCTTCTGCCAATCTGTGTCTTTAGAGAATTTAATCTATTAATATTCAGTATTATTAATTTAAAGGGAACATTTTCTTAAGCTTTCTTGCCCATAGTTTTCATATATCATAAATTTGTCTCTCTCTTTTCCTTTATTTCATCTTGCTTTTCTGTATGCTTGATCTTTTGTGGTGAATACTTCCTTTGTATTTTGTCCGGGGTTTGTGTTATACATCCTGTGAATAAAAACTACTGTTTTGAAAACATACCAATTTACCTTCAATGCATACATATTCTATGCTTCCATATTCCAATTTCCCATCTTCAGATTGTTTTTTCCCAAATTGCCTCTTTATATATTGCATGCCCATTATTAGGAAATATACCTTTCTTTTGTGCAATAGTATTCTGACTCTTAACAGTAATTAAAGTGTATAGTTGTATATTGAGGATACAATACTATTGGGTTGCACATTCACCCTTTTAATTACCTTTAGTAATGATTTTCCTTTCTTTACACTATTCCAAGCCACTTTTTCCTGTATTTTCCTTTCAGCCTGCAGAATTCCCTTCAGTAATTCTTGTACATTAGGTCTTTTGTTGACAAACTCTCTCAAATTCTATTTATCACTGGATATTTTTAGCTGTCCCTTATTTTTAAGGATCTTAAAGTAGGTTTATTAGGACTTATTCTGTTTAGAGGATGTTGAAATTGTTGGACATGTGTGTTTATGTCTTTCATAGGAGTTGGGAACTTTTCAGCCATTATGTCCTCAAATATTCTTTCTGCTCCTTTTCCCTTCACTTTGCCTTCTGAGACAGCATTGGTGCATATGATTTGATGCTTCAAACTGTCACTCAAATCCTGAAATCCCTGCTTAATTTTTTAATCTTTTCTCTTTCTGTTCTTTGAACTGTATGATTTTGATTTCCCTGGCTTCTAGTTCACCGATTCCTCCTTCAACCTATTCAAATCTGCTCTTCTATGCCTGTCAAGTATTTTTATCTCCATTATGATTTCCATCCCCATAATTTCTGTTGTGCTTATTTTTCAACTTTCAAATTATTCCTTATGTCCACACATTATCTTCTTAATATCCTTTACCTCTGTATCCATATTTTCCTTCATTTCCTTACATTTATTTCAGAGATTTACTTGAATTTCTTTGATTAGTTGTTCCAGTTCTGTTTCTATGAAATTTTCATGAAATGTCCCCTGGGTGAACTATATCTTTCTTTTTTCTTAATTTAGGCTTGCAACTTTTGCTGATGTCTAGGCCTCTGATTATTTTGAGGTGTTAACTCAGAAGGTCAGTTTCTTTCTCTTCTTTAAGGCATTTTGGTAATTGGCTATTTAAGGCTCTTTTCTGATGCTTGGTCCAATTTATTCCGGACATTTTGGGTAGCCAGTGTTAAAGTTTTCAAATTTTCTCTGTTCTTCTTTATCTCTTTCATGTCCTGGTTAATCTACACAATTTTTACTATTGCACTTTTTGTGCAATTTTTCCACCTCCAGGAGAAAGCGTCCTTTCCTCTGTTCCTTTTCCATGAATCTTGATTTGTTCTTCTTGGTTTTTTGCAAGATTTTCTTCCCATTTCCTATGATTTGTTTAAGTTCTTTCACTCACTCATTTCCCCTTTCCTTACACTTTTCAGTTTTGGGAATTTCTGTCTTACAACAAATCAGTTACCTCTCCTTTTGTCATCTGAGGCTTTTTTTGCCTCTGGTACACTTTAGTGTATCCTTCCCCTGTGACACAGATAGGATCTGTCCAGAAAGGTGGGGCAATCCAGAAAGGACTTTTTTGCATTTAGGTTTCCCAGAGAACTGAGTTTAGATACAATGTGTGCACCTCCTGTCAACATTTCTGCCACAGTCTCTGTCTCTGTCTCTCTCTCTTATTCCCCTGGGATCCCTATTTTATCTGACATTCCTCAGTATTTTGTGTTCTGCTCAAGATCTCTGAAGACTTGGGACCCTCTGCCTAGAAAAGCATGGGGTTCTAACTCACTGCTTTGAGTAGCTCTTTTTATAATATACATCCACATCAGGAGGGACCCAGGCTGTGCTGCTTCTGTACAACTCCTTATGTATGTGGGACTGAGTTAGGTGAGGGTTCTAGAACAACAGGTCTGGGAATAAAATCTTCTGCCAGAAGTTGGAGTTTGTTTTTCTTTATTTAAGCATTTGTGAAGTCTTTCTCTAGTCTCTATCATTCTCCAGAGTTTTAAACTACTCATCTTTGTCCTTTTATTTACTGATTCTGAGAGGATATTATTCCATGGGATGTTTTACATTGCCATTTTAATGAAATCACCTCTGTAACTATTTATTTTTAATAGTATTAAATAATATTTAAAAAATTTTTTCTGTTATCACGTACACAATCTAACATTCTCCTTTTTCATCTCATCCAGATATATATTTCAGTGCTGTTAATTACATTTTCAACATTGTACTACTGTCACCACCATCCATTTCCAAAACATTTTCATTATTCCAAATAGGAACTCTGTACATTTTAACCCTTAACTTCATATTTTTTCTCCTCACACTGTCCCCTGGTAATATATAATTTAGATTCTGACTTTATGAGTTTGCTTATTCAAATTATTTCAAATCGGTGAGATCATAAAATATTTTTCTTTTTTGTTTCTGGCTTATTTCACTGAAAATGATGTCTTTAAGGTTCATCCAAGTTGTTGCTTGTATCAAGAAGACTTTTTATTATTCATTTTTATGGCTGAATAATATTCCACTATAAATACATACATATATACATATGTACATTATTTATCCATTCATCAGTTGATGGACACTTGGGTTGCTTCCATATTTTAACAATTGTGGATAATGTCACTATGAACATCAATGCGCAAATATTTATTTGAGTTTCTGCTTTTAATTCTCTTGGATATTTACCTAGTAGCCAGAGTGCTGGATAATACAGTATTTCTATACTTAGATTTCTGAAGAACTGCCAAACTATCTTCCACATAGCCACACCATTTTACTTGCCACCATCAATGTGAGTGTTCCTATTTCTCCAGAAACTCTCCAACACTTATTTTCCAGTTTTTTATAAAGCAGCCATTTTAATGAGTGTGAAATGTTATCTCATTGTGATTTTGATTTGTATTTCCCTGATGGTTAATGATCTTGAGTATATTTTCATGTACTTCCTGGCCATTTGCATCTCTTAATTGTAGAGATTTTTATTCAAGTCTTTTGCCCATTTATTAATTGACTAGTTTGTCATTTGGTTGTTAAGTTGAAGTTATTTATTTACATATTCTAGATATTAAACCTTTATTGGATACATGTTTTCCAAATATTTTGTTCTCATTGTGTAGGTTTTGGTGTACTTTCATGAAAAAGTATATTAAGGCACAATTTTTTAAAAATTTTGATCAAGTCTCATTTATCTATTTTTCCTTTTGTGGCTTGTGTTTTGGGTGTAAAGTCTAAGAACTCTTTGCCTAACACAAAGTCATGAAGATGATTCTGTATATTTTCATCCAGATTTTTTATACTCCTGGCTCTTATATTTAGGTTTTGATCCATTTTGAGATTTTGAGATGATTTTTGTGTTGGTTGTGAGTTACAGATTCTACCTTTTTTTTTTTTTTAAGCAAATGGAGATCCAGTTTCCCAAAATTTGTTGAAGAGACTATTTTTCCCCAATTGAGTCATCTTTGCCACCTTGGCAAAAATCAGTTGACCGTAAAAAAAATGGGCTATTTCTGAGGTATCAGTTATATGCCATTAGTATATATGCCTGGCTTTGTGCCAATACCATGCTGTTTTGATTACTGCAGCTTTGTAATGAGTTTAAAGATAGCATGGTATGAATCTTTCAACTCCATTCCTCTTTTTAAAGATGGTTTTGATTAATCATAATCTCTTGTTCTACCATGTAAACATGATGATTAACTTTCCAATCATCGAATTTATATAGAAGGCTATTGGAGATTTTATTAGGATTGTCTTGAATCTATACATTGTTTTTTGTAGGATTGATATCTTAATAATATTTATTCTTCCAATACATGAACATAGAATGTACTTCAATTTATTTAAGTCTCCTTTGATTCAATTAATCAGTGTTTTATAGTTTACTTTGTTCAAGTCTATTCCATCATTGCTACATTTATTTCTAGGTATTTGATTATTTTTACTGATACTGTGAGTGGAATTTTTTTCTTGATTTCTTTTTCTGATTATTCATTGCTTGTGTATATAAACACTGATTTTTTTCAGTGTTGGCCTTTCCCCACCACTTTGCTGAATTCATTTATTAGCTCTAAGAACTTTGTTGTGGATTTCTCAGGAATTTCTGCATAGAGGATTATTTCATCTTCAAATGAGTAATGTTTTGCTTCTTTCTCTCCAGTTTGGATATCTTTTTAAAAATAAACTTTATTTTTAGAAGAGTTTTAGAATACAGAAAATTTACATTGCAACTATAAGACATTCCCATAACCCATCCCTTCTCCATCCCACATTTTCCTCTAAAAATAACATCTTCCATTATTGTGGCAAATTTGTTACAATTGATGAACCAATATTGAAGAATTATTACTAGCCACGGTCTATAAATTACATTATGGTATATACTTTGTACCTTACAGTTTTATAGATTTTGACAAAATATATATTGGTCTATATCTGCTTTTGTAATGACATACAGAACAATGCCCTATATTCCAACTATTCTTCCTTCCACTTCCCCTCAGAATTTCTGGTAACCACTATCTTTATAACAATGATGCAAGTTCTTCAGTTACTACAATAAGAATAAATTGGGGGACTGATGTGCCTCAAACGGTTGGGCGTCCATCTCCCATATGGAGGGACCTGGGTTCGATCCCCGGGACCTCCCGGTAAAAAAAAAAAAAAAAAAAATGTGAACAAAGAATAAATCTAATTTGGTCAGTTGTTGCATTTCTCCATTATGTTAATTTCTCAGTTTTGATATTTTTGGAATATATTGCCTGCTGTGCTTCAGATTGGGAAGGGGCTTAGGTCTTATGGGGCAGACAGTAGGAACTGTTTTGCTTGCAGATGCAGATACACTTCATTTTTGGGATATGAGTTGCTCGCCATTATCATTTCATTACTTTCCCTGGGCAAGTCTGATGGACTGGAGAGTAGTTATTGCCTGCAACTCTGTTGAGATTCAGGACTTAAAAGGGCAGATGAAAGACTTAAGCTATAAGTTTCTGGGACATATATTCAATGGATATAGTGCTAATTATCTGTTCAAATAAAAGGAGCACAAGCATCATGAATAGATAAATTAAAAATGAATCTAACACTTATACTGGGGAAACAGATTTTCATATATACCAGGATAAGAACCAATGATGGTGTGCTATTTTCATGAGTCTGTGTGATGTTCATATAATGTTTGAAAATTTCTCTAGCCCTTGGGAGTACTCCTGTTTGAGCCTTTGTTTACTGTGTTCAGTTAGAGAGAAATGCCTGAAAAGTGCATAAGCATAACCTATGAAATGAACTTCCAACTCACTTTGAAATCTCTTAGTCATAAAAACCCTTTGGTATGAAAGTTTCCTCCTCTTGGTCAAGGTCATATTCCAAATGCATCATTGGTTAGTACTTTGTAGTAATCCCACAGTACCAGAGTGGCTAATCCCTGGAGAGTCATGTCCCACACCAGGGAAAAGGTAGTGAGTTTATTTGCTGAGTTTGACTTAAAGAGAGGTCACATTTGAGCAGCAAGGTACTCATGAGGTAACTGTTAGGCAATAGTTGTTGTTAGGCTAAGTTTCACTTTTACAAGAATAAGGTTCACAAATCTAAGCATTAATATTGAAAGCTTGGCATATTGTTCTGTTTTATTTTATTAGGCACTGACAGTATACTCCAGAAATTTTTGCCCCTTATTTGAGTAAGTAGCAGGACTCCCCAGGCTGGAAATTTAATATTTTGTTGGTTATTGTGTGTGGGTCTCCACCCACAGAGAATGCACCCTATGGAAACCTAAGCACATTCATTTTCCATAGGTGCATGCCCAGGTGCACCCCTCCCTGCACATCCCTGTACCATGAACCATGCACCAGTGATAATCTCTTGTTATAGGTCCCACAAAACACTCCACCATTGTATTCTCAACTGCAGTCCTCGACCTACCAGATTTCACCAAGCCACACAATTACCATTTCCATCACCCAGCCCTCCCCCAAGTTCCATGGATTACCCAACCTGATCCGCATTCCCACTCACACTCACACTTCAGCAACATCAAACCCTCTCATATGATGGCACCACTCTCAACCCAATCCACTCCCAAACTGCCACCATCTACCTTATCATGGATTCTGCCCAGGTTGGCCATTGGCTTACCACTCTCTACTACCTTTCTATTTCCTAGTAACCTACATTCTAAACTCTAACATTGTGAGTCTGCTCAATATCCTGAGCTCAGATCAGTAAGATCATGCATTATATTTCTTTTAGTGACTAGCTTACTTCACTCAAACTTAGGTTTCTGAGGTTCATCCATGTTGTCGCATGTGTCAATACTACATTCTTTCTTACAGCTGGGTGTATTTCATTGTATGTATATACCACATTTTGCTTATCCATTCAGCCTTTGATAAACACTTGGGTTGCTTCCAACTTTTGGCAATTGTGAATAATGCTGTGATGAACATTGTTATGCATATCTGTTCATGACCTTGCTTTCAATTCTTCTGATTATATTCCTAGTAGTGGGATTTTTCAAGTAGTATTTTTAAAGTTGTTTTTGCAACTCCACATTTTTGCATTCACTCTCAGTATCCTATTTACCAACACAAGATTCATTAGTGCCTTTAAGCTAAATTACATTAGAGAATCAATTTCACAAGCACAAATACCATTTCAGAAAACTCATCCTTAATATTATGTTCTTCTACACCTACTCTTTGTACATAAATCTATACCATTCAGCCTTCTTCACACAAACCGTACCAAAAGTATATATACATATGTTTAAAGATATTTATATAAAGTATTGCCTGTGGCAATTGTGGGGGCTGGCATGTCAAATATCCATAGGATATGCAGGAAAATGGAAACTCAAACAGTTTATAATGCTATTTTATTTTAACAGAATTTCATCTTCTCTGGGAAACATCAGGAGTTACACTTTTGGTCTTCAATTTATTGGATTAGGACCACCCAAATCATTAAGGGTGCTCTTCCTTGCTTAAAGTCAATTGTTTATAGGTATTAATCACACATACAAAGTACCTTCACTGCAACATTTAGACTAGAGTTTGGCTAAACAACTTGGTTTTAACCTACCCAAACTGACATATAGAACTAACCATCATTAAAAAAACAATGCTAGGTTTGATAGAACTGCCAGAACTGCCACAGGAAATGTTGAATAAGAGGTAAAAAAACTAAGAGTAATTGGAATATTTGAACCATTTTATTATTCAAAGAAATCTTAATCCAATCTTCAGAAAAGCCCAGAATGTAATGGAAATCACCCTTGAAGACAATTTTGGCGTCATTGAGAAGATTATAGTTGGCTGCCCATTTTGGTGAAGATCTATGATAAAAGATGCTGTTCTATATCCAGAGTTCCACATGTAAATGTGGATGAAAGAATTCAAGAATAATAGACACCATTTGGTGCCATGTACACTTCAAATTCAAAGTGAATATATACTTACTTTATTTTAACTGTAGGCAAAAAGGCCATAGCCAATAGATATAGGGCTAGTGGGTCTTTGAAATCCTAGAGTGAGATATATAAGGGTAGCCATCAATTGAGTTGCTTGATTTCTAGAACAACGTTTCTTACAGTGGGGTATTTGCATGTAATCTGAATCCAAGTGTGTATTAAAATAATTATATTCCAGGATAAAGTGGTATTTCCCAGGAAAGCAAAAGTGTTCAATCTAATGAAGTCAATCAATATTATATACCACATTAAGAGTGTGAAGTAACAAAACAACATAATCATCTCAATTAACATGGGAAAGGCAATTGACAAATTCAGTACAAATTTTTGATAAAGAAATGCATAGCGCTAGTCATAGAAGAAATATTTCTCAACATGATAAATACTATAAATGAAGAACTCACAGCTAACATCATACTCAATAATGAAAGACCAAAAGTTTTCCCCAGAATTCAAATCAGGTAAAAGAAAAAAATGCACGTGATAATCACTGCTTGCATTATCATAATTGATAAATTCTATCATAATTCATAAATTCTAGCCAGAGAAATTAAGCAAAAAATAGCCATCATCCAAATTGTAATGGAGCAGTAAATTTATCTCTATTTGTGGATGACATGTTCTTATGTATAGAAATCCCCATGAATGCACAAAAAACCTATGGCATTTTATGAACTAATTTACAAATATGCAGGGTACATTATCAACATGTAAAAATCATTTCTGTTTCTAAACATCAGCAATAAACAGTCTGAAAATTGAATAATGAAAATATTTTCGGTAATAATAGTATTATGAATATTATGAATATATAAATATACATATACTCAAGAATATAAAATACTTGCATAGTAAAAACAAAATATTTTTGAAAGGTGTTAAGGAAGATCTCAATAAAGTCAAAGATAACCTCTGTTCATGGCTTGGAAGATTTAAATAATATTAAAATGTCAATACTACCCAAAGGGATTTCCAGATTCAATGTAATCAGCAGTATAATTAAATTGGAATCCTACTTGTCAATATATACAAAAATCAAATCAAAATGGATCAATGACTTTCAAATAAGACTTAAAATCAACACATTTTTAGAAAAATCATAGGGAAAATATCTATGTTCTATTATATTATACAATGGATAATTATCTATGAGACCCAAAGCATGAGAAACAAATTTAAAAAGTAGGTTTTTGGGCTTAATCACTATTAATAAAAGAAAATGACAAGATGACCTAACAGAATGGGATATATATTTGGGAAATCATACATCATGTAGTTTTAATAATCAGAATATATTAAAATTCCAACAATTCAACAATGAGAAAATCACTGAATTAAAAAATTAAAAATGTCTTGAATAGATACATCATTAAAGAATGTGTATAAATATAAATGGCCAATAAACATATGAAAAGATGCTCAACATCATTATCCATTAAAGAATTGTAAATTAAAGTCACTATGAGATACCACTGCACTCTCCACATTACAAATTTTACAGTAAAGAGATGGCTAGTCTAATCAGAAAATCAAAATAATGTGCTGTCAAGTATGCATAGATATTAGAACCCTGTGCTTCATATGGTGGTTTGTAAAATTGTGAAGCCACTTTGGGGAATATCATGGTGCTTCCTTCATTAGTTAAATGTAGATCAGCATATTGCTCTGCTCTTTTCTAACTACATATCCAAAATAATTGAAAATAAGGATTTGAAAAAATAGTTATGTAACAGAGTTAAAAGAAACATTTTTCACAATAGCTAATAGGTGGAAGCTTCCTAGGGGCCATCATGTTGTTACTGGGAAACTTCTGAATTACATTCTATCTTTTCCTGGAATTAGAACTTTCAGAGCACGATATTTTTACTGGATTGGTCATTTTTATAGAAATCTTCTGTGCATCCCCAAAACACGTTCCACCTTTTTCTCCTTCAAGGGACCAATCTGAGTGAATAGCATCTAATGGCCCCATTAATTCTGACTTATGATTGGCCAAGGTCACATCCACTGTTAGATGGCCTTCTCCACATAGCCAGTCTGCATGATCTCTGCTAACTATTCCCTCCCATGTCCCTTCAGGGGTAGAGGTGGCAAAAGCTTCCTGCACTTGTCAGCATGGGAGTCCTGCACATATCCTCTTTGGCTCAACTTGATCTTGTACACATGTTTACATAACAGTCCTTTATTAATCTGAACTAAGACACCCAACTTCACTGTACTTTCTGTTTCAGGTTGCAATTCTGGTTGATGATATATTCTTTTTTTTCTCCTGATACAGAGCTTAACTGACCTTCATTCCCACCAACCTTGGGTTGTACAAAAGGGTTTAATCTGCATTACGATAAAGCTATCACCCTACAACTGACAATGGCAACCCTGTGTAGCTAGAATTTCATGTTCATCAACGTGTGACACCATGCACAACAGAACTTTGAGGAGGAAAATTTATTACAAAGGATTGTTACACTCTTGCTGAAGTATTCATTTGAAAGCTGGTATGCTATTTATAACTGATAACTGCTTCACTCATTTAGGAACCCAGGGTTTTGAATGGAAACACAGTACCTTTAAATATAGACCTCATTCATGTAACAGATTAAATCTTAAATCAGAGTAGTGTTTACCACGTTTGTAAAATTCAAAATGCAAATTCATTAACATTACTATGATCTATAATGTACTACCTTCTAAATAAACTAAATACCAATTATTACACCCCACAAAATTAAGCAATTACATTATCTCTCAATTTGTTCTGGGAAAATCTGTGCATCATATATTCCATGACAAATTATTTTTAATTTCCTTTTAAAGTTGAACATTCAACCCTAAATACAATATAGAAATTTAAATACAAATATAGACAAAGAATAGTAACAGAAATGATAAACAATGGAACCAGGATACTAGGAAGTCTGCAAAATCAACTCAGTTAACAACAGAAAAAAGGAGCAAAATCAAGAATTGCAGGCCCACATAATGTCTCATTGCAAAGTGGTTGAAAAATGCATGCAATGTGCTGTTTACTGTTGCTTTTATTATTATCACTGCTTTTAATATAGCACTATGAACAGACATGTAAATACATTTCTATTACATAATTTAAAAGCTGATATTTATAATGCAGCAGTGGATAAAAATGTCTGAATTCTACCATGGACTTTCTGTGATTTTGATTATTGTCTTTGAATATAGCTGATCTTTCAATAACTCAATTTTTAACTTCACTCTACACATCAAGTTTAAACTACTAATACCAGAATCACATTAATAGACTCTTCAATGTGTTTTAAAATTATCATCCTTTCTCAATAATATTATTTAATTTTACATTGACTCCTAAGTGATTCTTTTTTTTTAATTTAATATCTCCCAACTTTCTGAAAGCAAGTAGGGAAATATTTTGAAGATCTCAAATTCTTTCAATGTCCATGAATATCAAATATCTTTGGCATCCCCAGATTCAGTATTATTCAGTCCTTGACTATTAATAAGATAATATTTTTAGAAAATAATTGTGAGAGGCTACAGCTCCTCCCCCTCAACATGGAAAACCCCAGATACTGATTTAAGCGAATCACATGCAGTCATATGAGAAGATCCTTCCTCCACCCAGATCGATGCATTAAGACAATGCTGTGTATAGAGTACTGACATACATCCTGTTGGATATCACCATCTTTACCTTATGTGAGTAGGTCATGCTAATGTCTCACTATTTAGGATTTTGTTTATTTAACTCCAGAAAATCCATGGTTATAGCATTACTACTATACATTTGTTAAATGAATCCTCCTTATTGCCTATATTTTGCTTGAAAAACTAGAACATATGCTGGCTAACATTGTCATCAGGTCAATTTAGACAAATAAATAATGTGACTGTTACTATTTTAATTTTTACAGAAGAGATTGATTAATCATTTCAGTATCATGAAGATAAGGATTTACAGTTTAAATCTTTGGTTTTAAGTACAGGTTGGGAAAAACATAAAAGAAGAATTTAGGATTGTCATGATATTCTAATATTTACCTAAAGCTTTGATCAAAAATAGCTGGGTATCTATTTTTGCCTTCTACTTATATCACAAATACATGAGTTTGTTATTTAATGTAAAGACCTAATTTTAGCATCAATGTACAACGATAATTGAGAAACCTCAAGTGTTCTGAAATCATGGAAAAGAAGGTAAAAGAAAATCTGAATTTTCCTGGTAAGTCAGGAAAATTGACTTACTGACTGTACTAGTCAGTTTTAGTCTCCATTCATCTATGTAATAATATTTTAGATACTTAATTGCTCAATGAATCATTTCCTCATTTTTAATTTAGTACTGCTTTGTCTCACTAGTTAATTCTTATAAGTTTTATCCTAGAAGATTCAATTCTTTTAGATATCATGCCTTTTAATTAGTG
>JAQZBX010086926.1:0-12938 GCA_029593785.1 Cabassous unicinctus
TAATCTCATCCTGGGATCCTTAATTTTCTAAGAATTACATCTTCAAAGACCCTATTTCAAAAGAAGGTCACATTCACAAGTATCGTGGGAGAGAACTTAGACATGTCTTTTTGGGAGCCATTATTCAACTCACTACACAAACAAAGCCACTCTCAAGCATATTTCTCACTTCTTTCACCATTCTTCTCCTAATTCTTTTAAGCAAATATTTTCTCTCCTTTTATAACAAGTGGATTTATGCTCTATACCATCACTCTAATCCCCACACTTACTTTAATCTTTGTTCCAGAGTTGGACGTATCTGATGTTCACGTCATCATTTTGCTGAAGTTTCTTCAGCTGTCACTTGTTTGGCCTTTCAGTCACCTCCACATTTGTTCCTTCCTCTGCTGCCTGAGAGACACCTTGCTTTGTGCAAGCATTGGGCCTCTTTTTGTGGACCCAAGTACTTTCCTTCTCAGAGACAAATTGGGTCCAGAAAGCTTCTCCCTGTAGCCCTCCTCACCCCACTTCCAGCAACATTGTTCAACCAAGGGATAATAGTTTCGCAATTTTGGTATGCACTTCCCTTTCAGGAAGTGCATATTTGTTTCCATTTTTATAAAAAATCTATTGTCCGTGAGTCCTCTCACCCCTTTCTATGCTTCTTCCCCTGAATTCCTCCTTCAAGTTCCACAACAGATCTCATAGACTGGACTCATGGCACCTCCTGTGTGTATTTGGAGTATCTGTCTCCTGATTTATTGAAAGTGGAATTTGTCATTCCATTCTCCTTGTTGCATTTTTATGATTTGCAGGAAGAAAAGGGTGAAAATGCTGACTTTCACAGCCATGTTCATACTGGAAGTCAACTTTATTTATTTCAAGGCATTTCTTCTTCTGCAGATGTGATGATTCAAATGTAAAAGGAAGTAAATCTTCATGATTTAGAACTAAACAATATTCACTTGAGCATAGTAAATGTGTTTGGGAGCAGCAATTCATTTCAATACAGTTTCAAATCTTCAGGTTAAAAGACAATTCCATGAAAATGGGTTTGTGTAACTTGAAGCAACATTTACAAATAAAAATAGTTGATCATTTTTTCAGAATTATTTAGTACTTAAGTATGCAAATTCAAGATACTATCTCAAAAAAGTAATATTAAGAAAGATACATGTATTTTCTCAAATGCTCAATAAGTTTAAATTAAAATGCAAGCTTGGCTATGGAAAAAGAAAGTGCATAACTATTTTTACTCTTCGTTTCTTTAATCTATCAACACTTCAAACAATGTCCAGTTGATTGTTGGAAAGGATATTGTTTATACATTTGGTTTCTTTTAACTTACTAATAATAAACTTGAGATATTCTGAGAATCTACCCACTTCTCTATTAAATATAGATCAATATCTTTCAAAGTTAAGAATATATCAATGTAGAGATAAAATCCTTGAAAACTCTTAACTGTATTAATTTTTCTACCATTTAATATTTTTCCTGATTAATGATCCATGAACATTAAAATAAAAGAATTTTGAGAGACTTTGATTGCAAAAATATATTTTATATATTTCTAGTTCAAAGGATCATTTTGTCCAAGACAGTGTAGAAATACTGGACCCATTCTTCAAATCCATGCTCTAAACTATTTAAAATGCTTTTTACTGTTATTTTTCCATAATTTTCTGCCATTACTTATATTTGTTATGTTTATATTGGTAATATATTCTAAGCTCTAAGTCTTAGAGAAACTCTCAATGATCTGGAAAACAGATTAAAATAAATATAACAGTGTGTGAGTGTTTCTTCTGAGAAATCAGTTTTTGTTGCTTTGGGCAGAATAATGCAGCTACCTGACCAAAGAATAGTTGTCTTCTCAAGTGTGCATGCGTTTTCAGTAGGAGCACATGAAGACAAGTGAGGAAGGGAAAGCTGCCTTGTCAACTAGGAAGATTTACTATATTAATCTATGAACGATAAATGTCACATTCAAACCAACAGTATATTCCGTGACTGTTTCTGACCCAGGGATAAGAAATAAATAGCTTACATGATACTAATTCCCCTTTCTGTGTCCAGGGAAGACATTGTTAATTGATCACAGTGGTCTTTCTTCCAAGTTTGAATGCAGCTTCAGAAATTTTCAATGTAGTATTGCGAGTAGCCAACTCCAAGAAATCAGACGTGGGCTCTTATTTACTTCCCAGGTCTGTCTAGTGTAACAACTTCTGCACTTTTCTCAAACTACCCAAGCTGTACTACATTATCTTTTTCAAAACATACTGTAGAGTCTGGGAAGACTTATGTTGGTTCAAAAACTTTGAAATAGATAATGAGCTTTTGGATATGCCAATCTCTGAGTTCTAAAGTGTGGGCTGATTTCAGTTCATCAAAACCACAGGTAGGTGCAAGACAGACTATAGGATACTGCTTCTTTGAAGTTAGAACTTCAAGAGTTTAGATAGGTTCTGGGAAACTTACAAGGGACAAAGTAGCAGATAGAGCACCCCCATTTAATTCACATCTGTCAATTTTATCCCCAGTGTGTCTTTGGATTATTGCAGCCTGGGGCTATACTTGCTGTAGTAGCACTGTGACTGGATGGCTAGTTCTGGAGAGACATGCTATTGCAAGACTACAGGTGCTTTGTGGAGCCATGATGAGTGGAAAGTGAATATTGGTAATAAAAGGGGGAAAAACACAACTCTGCTCAGCGTATTTGGATTCAAACCTTTACTCTGCCTCTCAAATGTGTGAGTTTTAATAAGTCACTTAACTTTTCTCACTTTGGGTCTTCTTATCTATACATTGGTGATAAAATCTTCCTCAAAGGCTTTATGTGAGGATTCGTTGATAATATATGCCAAAATGACTGGCAAATAGCAAGCCCTCAACATATCTTAGTTTGCTCTCATCCTTTGCTTTCGGGTTTAAGTGTGAAGAGGAAGCACACGTCCTCTATGTTTCCATCCAGGAAATTCCTCTTCAAAATATCTGAAGTTATGACCTAATGACACAAAATAATAATAATGGCAAATAATAAAAGTTAACGCCTATTGAGAACTTACTGTGTGCCAGGAAAAATGTATTTAATCCTCACAACAGCTCTAAAGGTTGGTGGAATTATTACCTTCATTTTACAGATGAGCTCAAAGAGGTACAAAAAGGAGAAACAAAGTTTCCATGATCTTAGGAAGTATAAGTGACAAAACCATGATTTCAATACAGAAAGTTTTTCTCTTCAACCCACGCTCTTAATCACTCCACACAGCTGTTTTGCTCTTTACTTCCCAAACTAAAATTCTCCTATCATTTCATTGTTTATATAAATGTCTTCACTTTCTTTGAAGTAATAGTTAAGTAAAAGTTTGTATTCTCTATAAATAAAAGTGATTCTTCCAATAATTATTACTATTACTATGATTTATGCTATTAGAATATGATCAAGGCTTGATCAAATATGTCTCACCAGAGACAAGGATCATTTCTGCCTCCAGAACCAGGGCAGGTGTTGTGGAGGTTAAGAAGATTGACCTGAACCCCATAATTGTTAATTTCACTTTATATCCATCAGCCAATAACATATACAATTGTGAATGGAAGAGGGAAATAGTTCGTTATAAAAATCCGATCTTCCATGTTCGGATCGAGGTTGGTAAGTATCATGCTTGCAAAAGATGAAATCTTCGTGATAGTTTACTTGCTTGTAGGTTGCTTGCTCCTGCCTTCTCCCCAATTATTGTTATTTAAAAGCAAAGACAACTACTTTTCCTGTGTTGAGTCACTGAAAATATAACACCATAATCATGTGAGCCTCTTTTCAAAATTTCTTTCTATACAACCCTAAAATGGATATGTTCCTCACAACACCCAAGGAGTTGGGTTCTCCCCTGTTGTTTTTTATTCTTAGTGAAAATATTCTAAAACTAACAACTATAAGTCTTATAAATAGTTTAAGACTACTTCCATAAATCTGGCAAAAAAAAAACTTTTATGGAATTCTATACCATGCTTCTTTAATTTTGATGCATTCAATTATGGTGGGAATCTCTCATAATTATTTCTTTCTATTTTCCCATTTCTCAAATAGAGAGCATACACTTTATTTACAGATTTTATTTTAAAGATAAGTTTATTAGTCAGCCAAAGGGGTGCTGATGCAAAATATGAGAAATCGGTTGGTTTTTATAAAGGGTATTTATTTGGGTTAGAAGTTTACAGTTATCAGACCATAAAGCATAAGTTACTTCCCTCACCAAAGTCTATTGCCACATGTTGGGGCAAGATGGCTGCCAACATCTGCCAAGAGTTCAGGCTTCCTGGGTTCCTCTCTTCCCAGGGCTTGTTTCTTCCTGGGCTCAGCTGCTCTGCTTTCTCCACAACGCCAGCTGTAGACTCAGGCAAATGGCTCGTCTCTCTTCCCGGGGCCTCTGCCATGTCTAATAGAGCCTTCTCTCTGTTCCTCTGTGTGCTTACTTCCCAGGCTCCAGCATTAAAACTCCAAAGTCCTTTCTCTGTGGTGCGGTTTCTCTGTGAGTCCCCACCCAGTGGGCGAGGACTCAACGTCCTACTGATGTGGCCCAATCAAAGCCTTAATCATTATCTAATCAAGTAAAAGTGAAACCTCTGAATCCAATCCAATTCAATATGCCCAGAGGGACAGACCAGTTCACAAACATAATCCAATATCTATTTTTGGTATTCATAAACAATATCAAACTGCTACAATAACTTTCAGCTTTCTTAGAGCACAACATTGGAAAAAATAACAGAAGCATGTTTCTCTGTTGCTATACAAATAATACGACACAGCTGAGTTCACCACAAGCAGTTCTGCTAAATTTAATATTCTTAATGTGAATGCGAGCCTTGCCTTGCAATAGCTACATACTGTCATTCCTATTTCATGCATTATGTATATCCTACCCAGCCTCTCAAGCACCAAAGATCTCATCGTCTACTGTACATGAACCCTATTGTTCATTTGTTTTTAGTTTTTCTTGAACGGTAAAAAAATGTTGAACCTTACAGTGCATTCTGATGTTGAAACACCTGTTATATGCTGCTATTTTGACATGAACAATCTGTGTAAATCATTTTTTTTTATTGCACCGGGAAAAATCAGCCTTGTCAGAAAATTATTGTTCTAGTTCTCCAGTGCCTTCATATCAGGCATCTATTCACTCTATGCAATAGTTAGTTCCTCTTAATAATTCCACTCAGGCTTTCATTGCTGCTTTTGATATCGCTACTGCTGCTTCTCCAGCATTATAAGTATAATCAATAGTTGGATGGATCGAAATTAAATCATTTAATGGCTTTCTGGTTGAGTTCATTTAGGTCACTAGGTTTCCAATCCTGCTGGCAGCCAGCATGATTTTACATCCCTGTATTGTCATAACAATACACATTTCCACTTGGCTGCTATCCTATGGCATGTCATACCAGGAGGCAGTTGAGCCGTGTTTTCTAAGACTACGCAAAGAAGCTTGATATTAGCTATGGTCGAAGGCATCTGGAGAAATACTGGTGAGGAGCACATTGTATGTACTCTTCCTCCAGAGAAAGCTATTACAAGAAATCACCCTTAATTTATAGGCATATACATTGTCTCCTTCAATATAATCCTTTCAGTGTTGAATGTATGTGTCAAGCAAAGGTGCATTGAAGAATTCCAGACCTCAATTTAATACTATATAACACAATGTTGTACAGCAGATGTCTGCTAATACATTTGGTACACAGGACAAGCCAGAAAAGAAATATGTCACATAGTATTACTAGTCACATACATAAGCATATTCAAACTGAAGGTTCATAACTACTTATTTGGTCATTAAATTTTATGATTTCAAAGGAAACTTTATGCTCATGAAATGGCAGTTCACTCTCCTATTTTCCAGACTTTCTTTGTGAGTAATTTGATCTAAAGAGAAAGAAGTCAATTAAATGGTAACTTTTAACCCCTAGAATTGATCTCTGACCTCTCTGCTAAGATATCTCACAAGGGTTCCACTGTCATCTTGTGAAAACCTTCTTTCACAAAGCCTAGAAGACATAAAATAGGCATGCATGTGTGCCCCGGATGAACCCTGGCTGGCTAATAGACAATCCACAGCCTCACTTCTCCTCACTAAATATGCCCGTCAGCACCTGACTTGACCTGGAACCTCTGCTTCTAAATACGAGGTGGCCAAGAGACTCATGCTGGACAGGGATTAGGTCCTCCTAAATAAGGTGGGACAAAAAGGACTCAGAATCAGTCAATAGCTGTCAGAAAGGAAAAGTTAAACTCTTCGATAAATCAATGGTTCTCAACTCTAGGCACTTTTGCCCTCCCACTGAGAGGACATTTGGCAACACCGAGAAACATTTGCCAAGAGACAATTTTGGTTGTGATAAGTGAAGGAGGTGTGCCGCTAGCACTGGTGAGTAGCAGTCAGGGATGCTGCTAAACATCTTACAATGCACAGGACATCCCCTCACAATTAAATTAAAATTAATTAATTAATTAATTATTAATTATTTAATTAATTAAATATTTAAATAAAATATTTAATTAACAATTAATTTTAAAAATATCTACTTTTGTCAGTAGTGCTCAAGTAAAAAGAACTCTGCAATAAATGTTTACCACATGCATGAAAGAGTTTGTGCCAAGCACTAAAAATTGCAGGGTTAACCTTATGAAAAATTGTGAAACAGTTTCATGTGTATTTAATTTTAGTAGCTTCAGGGTCATGGTTGAAACCTCATCCCTCAGATACCCAGACACCATTATTCTGAGCCTTTTCCTCCACAGTGGCCCAAAGAATAATATATTTTATTCTGTGGTCCATTGTCTAAGGACCCATTTCCTTAGTTCTGCAGAGAGTGAGCAAGTCTAACCTTATAAGTACTTCTTTATTATTACATTAAAATTATTTGTGAAATTGTGATATTTTTATGGAGAAAAACTAAAGACAATGCAATATAGATAAACTTTTGGATGTTTAACACCCAGGTTAATTCACACACATACACCTGTACACAACATCCTAAAACATATCCATGGATACTATAATCCTTTGCAGATTTCAAATTCTGGTTTTAGGGAAGGAAGAAGATATTTCAGGTTGATAATTGGTTGGATAAATTGTACTGCCGAAGTTTACTTTTCTTGACTTCTTAATGGAAATGTTGCTCAGGCTTCTTGCCCTCCTAAACAATTTTGCTAAATTATCAATGATCTGGAGGACCATTAAATATTTGCTCTCAAGTGAAGTATAGTTAATCAGCTGAATCAAAAAGAACCAATTTGAACCCTTAAAGATTAAACTCACTGTCTCAACACATGCCCTGTAGGCCCTCCCTTGACAATC
This sequence comes from Cabassous unicinctus, assembly GCA_029593785.1. Classification (NCBI taxonomy): domain Eukaryota; kingdom Metazoa; phylum Chordata; class Mammalia; order Cingulata; family Chlamyphoridae; genus Cabassous; species Cabassous unicinctus. The sequence continues at coordinate 7,344 of JAQZBX010086926.1, forward strand.
TTTCTTCCACACCTAGCCTCAATTGCCATATAAATTCCACTAACTTCTAACTGTATACCTTCTGGTGAGATCATTTCCCTGAGCTCCAGAATTATTCATATATTGTCTACTGAACCCAACCATGTAGATATCTCAAACTCAACAAATCCCAAACTAAGTCCATTATCTCTTTACCCTACCCCCATCCATCCAAAAGGGAAAAATAGATATTGTCTACTTGTCCTATCTTACTTTTTTTTTTTCCTCATCTCAATGAATTTTAATCCATTTATCCAACTGTGTAAACCAAACACCCAGGACTAGTTCCTATGACCACCTTCCTCCTCTCTGCCCACATATCAAATTTATCACCAAATTCCATAATTTCTACACTCCTCAATGCCTTTCACATGTCTTCACTTCTAAATCTCTTTTCTAATACCACTCAAATCCATGTGCCATCATCACCTGTTCATGCTGTTCTCCCCAATCCACTCTGGTTTCCCATCACTCTGAGAGAAAGCCCACAACCCTGCAAGTTATGCTTGCTGTCTTCCTCTCCAGCTTTGCCTTGCACCATACTTCCCTTGCTTTTGTATGCTTTAGCAGCTCAGGCTGGCTTTGTACTTCTCAAAACAACCATACTCTCAGCTACCATGTGGAGATTGTACCTGATGCTTCTTCTGCCTGAAATGTTCTCCATTCACCCCTTTGACTAGTAATTTATATTCGTGAGCCAGACTTCAACTAAAGTGTCCTTTCCTTCAGCAAGCCTTCCTGACTCTTGCCCACCAATTTGCCACCTTTAATATGCATGCTAATAACATACTCTTAGAGCAACTTCCACTTTTTCTTCATTTCATCTTGTTACAAAAGGTAAATTACTGTTTGATGTGAGTTTGGTTTCTCTCACTAGACATCAAACTCAATTTTCTATCCTTTGTTCCAATTGCATGATGCATATTTGTTATGGAATTGAATTGTATTCCTCCAAAAGATTTGTTGAAGTCCTAATTCTCAATACCTCAGAATGTGAACTTATTTGAAAATAAGGGTATTATAGATGGAATAAAGCAGGTTAAACTGAGGTCATACTACAGTAGAGTGGGTCCTTAATTGAATATGACTGGTGTCCTTATAGGAAAAGGAAATTTGGACACAGATAGAGGGAAAATGCCATTTGACTTCTGAGAAAGCCACAAACTATCTGCAACTAATAGCTAGAAGCCAGGAGAGAGGCATGGAACAGATTACTTCCTATAGACATCAAAGGAAGCATGGCTTTGCTAACACCTTGATCTTGGACATTTAGACTCCAGGACTGTGAGACAATATATTTTTGTGATTTCAAGCTTCCCAGTTTATGGTATTTTGTTATGGCAGCCCTAGGACACAAATAAAATAGTCAATATCCATTTGTTGAAACAAATGAATATATGTAATTTAGGTATAACAGACATATTATAAATTTAAATATTTTGTTAACAAATGCAAAAGCAAGCTCAGAAAATCATTCATTCCCTCCATTTTTTTCTCTCTAAAGATTCCATTTTAATTTTCATGCCATAAAGTCAAATGGCATCATTTATTCATAAGATATTTAAACTCAAGGGTTCAAATTTCAAAACGCATAGACTATAAGGTGTCCACAAGAACTTTAAAATTGTACATAAAATTTTAAAAATAATGTGCACTTTACTGTGAATAGAGTTCAAAGCTTTCATCAAATTGTTACTTTGATACAAGAAAGTTTAAAAAAAAGATTTTATTAATGTTTAACATTTTGACATCCATTGTTAAAATAGCACTGTCACTGGAACTTCAAAAATGTGGCTTAAGTTGTTAATGATTGATATTGTCTCTTTAAAATATGTTCCTGGCATTATTTGAAGAATGTAAACTCTTGATTTATTCAAAAGGGACACCACAGATCAGTGAAATAAGAATGGGCTTTTCAATAAATGGAGTCATGTAAATTGGATATTTATATATACATGTAAAGAATATATTCATGATCTTGAGGTGTCATTAAAAAAAATAGTAAGTAAAAAGTTTTTTTTTTTTTTAAAATGGAAAGATTGATAAAAACTACATTGAAAGTAAGAACATCTTTTCATCAGAAAGAGGATTAAGAGTGGGAGGGGGAGGAGATGGAGTATATGGGAATCCCCTATATTTTTAATGTAACATTTATGTAATCAAAAGCTTCTTTAAAAATAAAGAAAAACAAGAACATTAAGAGACAAAATACAAACTACACTTATAATACATTTAGCTCACAAAGAATTTCTATGCACAATATGTAAATAAAAATCTTCTAAAAAGTCAACAACAAAAGTCAGAAATCCCACTAGAAAAATGAGTAAAAGATTTGAAGAAACACTTCCCAAAAGAAGATATCCAAATGGCCCATGCATATATGAAAAGGCATTTAACTTCATTAGTCATCAGAGAAATGTTCATTAAAATCAAAGAAAGATTCCATTACCCTCCCGCCAGAATGGGTAAAATTAAAAACTCTGGCAATACTGAATATTGGTGAAGATAAGGAACAGCTTGAACTCTCAACTTCAACACCAATTCATAATTCAACATTGCTGATGGAAGTGCAAATTGGTATAACAACATTGAAAACTCATTGGCCAATGTCTGGTATATACCCAGAAGTGAGTAACTATTTGTTCTAAAAGACATGAGCATGGATGTTCACAGCAGCAGTATTTGTGGTAGCCAAAATTAAAAGAAATTTCCCATCAACAATAAAATAGATAATTAATTGTATATCTATTTATACAATTGTGCATATACAGCAATTGAAAAATAAGAACCACTGCTACATTCAACAACAAGGATTAATCTCATGACAAAATCATTGAACAAAAGAAACTAGACTCAAAAAGTACATAGTGTATAATCCCATTGCTATAGAATTCAAAAGTAATGAAAATTATCAATGGGGTCTTAAATCAGGATAGAACTTCCCATTGGGGAGAGAAGATGACATGACTGGGAAGGGGCAAGAAGAGTCAGACTAGAGGAACTGTGATCTACTAATTAATTTATATGATATTTTCATGGAGGTATGTACTTTGTGAAACTTTACCAAGAGGTACATTTACTATATCTGAGCTTTTCTCTATGTATGTGAATAAATTTATTTTTTAAAAGAGCATAATATTATTCAAGTGAAAAAGTTTGTATTAGTAGAATAGAAAATGCTTTATTAATAGACTAAATATATGGTATGGTCTTATATAGGGTTAGCAAGTTATTTGTCTGGATCATAGGAAATGGCAGTCAAATTGTAAGCCACTACAAAAAGTGAGTGGATTAGCAAAATCCTTTCTAATGCCCTAGGTATGTGGATCTAAAGCTAAAATACCTACTTAAAAAGGGGGTAATTAGGAAATGGACTTTTTTCACTAGACTGATTTTATTTCCTTCATATAGTACTCTTTTCATTGGATCAATCAGGTGAGGCAAGATGAAACACAGAAGTGACAAATTTTATTTTTTAGTTATATTAATTATATTTAAGAAAGAAAATTATCTCCAATAGAAGCTGAGATCTAATTACATAATGAAAATCTACAGCTTTATATGCAGGAGCTAAATAAAAGTTATATGTTTATATATAAAGTATGGCAGATTGAATCATGCCCCCAACAAAGACATGTTCAAGTCTTAAACTTTAATCCCATGAACTCATTTTAAATAAGGTTGTGGTGGTTTGGAACTATACAACCCAAGAAAATTATGCTCTTAAAGCTAATTCATTCCTGTGGGTATAAACTATTATAAGTAGGACCTTGTGATGAGATTATTTCAGTTAAGGTGTGGCCAGGATGGGTCTTAATCTTCTTACTGGAGTCCTTTATAAGAGAATGAAATTCAGACAAAGAGAGAGAGAAAGGCACAGAAAGAAGAAGCTGAAAGCAACAAAACCCAGAGGAGAAGAGAGAGACCAGCAGACCCTGCCATTTGCCTTGCCATATGGCAGCAAAGTCAAGGATCACTGGCAGCCAGTCTCCAGGAAGAAAACATTGCCTTGTGATGGCTTGATTTGGACATTTTCCTCAGCTTCAAAACTGTAAGCTAGTAATTTTCCATTGTTAAGTCAACCCAAGCCATTTCATGGTATCTGCTTTCAGCAGCCTAGCAAAGTAAAACAAGGGTCTTAGAGCATTCTATTTAGAAAAAGCCAAATTGAATCCTCTTGGGCCTTAATCCAATATGATGGGACTCCTTAGAATCAGAGGAAATTATGATTCAGTCAGTCAAAAGAAGAAACAACAGACAACAGAGGAGACAAGAGTACTATGTATGTGATGGAGGCAGAGATTGATCGACAACAAGCTACCACTGGAAGGTGTATTAGTCAGCCAAAGGGGTGCTAATGTGAAATACCAAAAATGGGTTGGTCTTTATAAAGGGTATTTATTTGGGGTAGAAGTCCACAGTTACTAGGCCATAAAGCATTAAGTTTCTTCTCTCACCACAGTCCACTGCCACGTGTTAGAGCAAGACAGCTGCCGGCGTTTGCCAGGGTTCAGGCTTCTGGAGTTCCTCTCTTCCCGGGGCTGCATTTCTCTCCGGGCTTAGCTCCTGTTTCCTCCACAAGGTCAGCTGTAGACGATCAGGCGAATGGCTTGCTTCTCTTCTCCTGGGGCCTTCTTTCCAACATCAAAACTGCTTCTCAAAGGACTGCTTCAACTCTGTTCTTTGCCTTACCTTTTATATTCGATTCCCCACCCACCAAGGGGTGGGGCTCAATGCCCTTCTGACGTGGCCCAGTCAACGCCCTAATCATAACTTAATCATGCCCAGATTAACAGATCAGTTTACAAGCATGATCCAATTATATTTTTGGAATTCATAATTACATCAAACTGCCCAACTGTAACAGAAGGCTACAGACTTCAAAGAAAGCATGATCAGCTCATGCTTTGATTTTGAACTTCTTGCCTCCAAAACTGTGAAACAACAAATTCCTATCATTTAAGCCAAATAGTTTGTGGAATTTTGTTACAGCAGACCTGGAAAACTAAGATGTAAATATGTAGACTAAATTCCTCGTTCTTTTGATATGAGCACTAAGGCATATCCATTGTATCATGATAGAAATCAAGAGGGTTCTAGAGCTATAGATTCTCTCAATTTAGGTTTCTTGGAGAACTTTCCTCTACTTTCTCATCTCCAGCCTGCCATTACATCCATCACCAAAGGAAGGTGGCAAACAAATATGTAAGACTGCCTACCATTATAACTGAGAAGGGATATGGATTCTCAGACACAAGATTTTCATTCACCTACCAATTCACTCAAAAAAATATTTATTTAGTACTTGCTATGTGTCAGACACTGAGTTTGGGCACATGATCCTTGTCTTTCAAAATTTTCACCTCTAGCAGTCTAAAGGGAGAGAGAAAAAGTGAGCGTAAGAGTGAGAGAAAGAAAGGGACGGCAGGGAAGCGGGTGTGGCTCAGTGGATAGAGCCCCTGTTTACCATATGGGAGGCCCGGGTTCGCGTCCCGAGGCCTCCTTGTGAGGGCAGGCCGGCTCGCGCGGCGCCATGGGCTGATGCGGCAAGACCTCACAGCAAGGGGGAGATAAGCA